>CAOLHI010004177.1:0-131770 GCA_948474755.1 Ctenosaura bakeri
ATTAAAGAGGTACCCCTTGCAAACTAACAACCCCAGACTGCTAGGATTGAAACCAACTTTCGTCTCTCTGAGTCAGATTGTTTGTGGATCTACTAAGCAGTCTTCCAAACAGAAAACTGCAAGTGTCAAAAAGCATGCTTTTAACGTGCTGTCCCACTGGTTTTCCCTGTGCTCCTTAGGCACAACATTTCATTAATCCTGGAAATATTGTAGTGAAGCTCAAAAGTGCATGCATCACTTTCACTTTTAAATTTCATCAAAGACAGTATCTAGGAAGATCAAGAAACATATGAATAGCTTCAAAGAGAGGGAAATAGTACAATAATAAGGAAAAGTAACATGGGAAATATAGATTTCGAAAGCCACTCAAGAGGCTTATCCTCAACCTTATTTGGGCAGAATGGTGTCCTGGTATATAGCATGTATCTGTGAGATGGCAGATTCAGCCACTGTGCACTTCTTTTCCTTCCAACAGCATCAAGAGACAGAATTGCTCTAAGGAAGAAAGAGGTTGCTCATCTACTTACACTCAATGACAGATCACTGGGGAACCTTTTCCAGATTACCAAGAACTGGTACATATGTAGTTATAGGTCATTTCTGCACTGCACTGTTTTAGTGTTATTATTCCATTTTCAAGATCCTGTGCAATTCTGTAGTTTACTGAGGCCAAAGAGCTCTCTGGCTGAGCATTCTAAATGCCCCTCTCTAAACTGCAAACCTCAGAATTCCATAGGATGTTGAAAGTGGAATAACAGCACTATAACAGTGTAGTGCAGAAATGGCCATAGAGAGAAAACTTCTAGTATAATTGACTTACACTTCCTCCTTTCCTTTGTAATGTGTCAAACAGGACTCCCAGATTTCTCCTATGGTCTATAGTCTACAAATTGGCTGAAATCCATAGAATTCCTCTTTGGTGTGTTCTTCAATTCCTGACACTCAAATGAAAATAGAACAGGAACAAAAATAAGTACTGCCATGTGCACTACCATTTTGCTATACAAACTGGCTTTGAGAAGTGAAATGTTGCAAGAATGGAAATCTCTTTTTGACCAATGACAGGAAGGGTAGACAACCTCATTGGTTTCTAAGTCTTCCTGGTAATGTCTGGTCACCATCATCATTTCAGTATTAAAGCAGGGGGCGGGGGGTTGTCTCAACTCAGATCTACTAAACCAGAAATAAATTGAATGTGTACAGGTTATATTGAACACGATGGGGTAGGTACTAGTGTATCTTTCTTTTCAACAGCACATCTTATACCAGTGATTCTGAATGACTCCTTATGTAGTTTAGCTGCTTATAGCAGAAAAATTAGGCAAGATCTCTATCACATACGTTTATCACAATAGAACAATTCAAACACTGCACACTGATTGCCTCAGAAAGAATACTGTTGCTGTCTAGCTGTTTTGCTTTCAATTTGTTTCTGACTTATGGCAACCCCAAGGTGAACCTATCACTGTTTTTTCTGGGGCTGAGAGTGTGTGATCAACCCAACGTCACCTAATGGGTTTCCATGGCCAAGCAAGGAATCAAATCCTGGTCTCCAAGGTCGCAGTACAATGCTCAAACCACTACACCATGCTGGTTTTCCAGAAGAGACATTATTGTGACTATTTTATCAATTTATCAATTTTTAGTCCATCTTTGGAAAATGATCTGACAACAACCAGTTAAATACAATTCGAAATGCTTTCTTAGACAATCTTATCATCAAAGGATATCTCTTGCATTTTGCAGTGCATAGACTGGCCTTCAACAATATAGAAATACATGCTATTTGTAAGTTGTTCGCCGCTTCGATCCATATGGAGAGGCGGGATACAAATAATTAAAAAAGAATTCCCATTATTATTATTTTAGTCTTATCAGGCATGTTTAGGTCTCACCCACCTCTTCTACTTTACCCCCATCTGTCTTGCTCTTCTTCCTTCCAACTAATCTTCAATCGTATCTTGAATTAATCTGCCATTTCATAGAATGTACTCCATCTTATTTGAACAACTTTTCTTCACATATCAGATGCATCTTCATCTTTCTTAAAACTTGTCTAGCATTCTACGGACCTTTTCTATTCCAGTTTAAATTTCACATTCTTTTCCAGCATTACATTTCAAACACATCCAGTTTTAGCTGGCTCCAGTCTTATCTCAATATAGAGCTGCAATTCATATGTACATTTTTCTTTGTTTATTTTTCAGTGATACATTGATCTTCCTCTAAACTAATAACCAACAATAAAATGCTTCATGCCAATGATTCCTGGAAAAATCAGAAAAATCTCAGCAAGGCCTGAGACCTTTTTTCCCCGGAGTTAGTTAAAACCTTCATGCAGCCAGCATGGACAGCATTCTATTTCTATAAGGGATTTTAGAAGCAAGCTGCCCTGGCAGAAAATATTTTCTTCCTTATGGGCATACCCTTCCAACATTTCACAGATGAAAACTGGGACATGTATTGCCAAGCAACATCAGAGTGTGGTCAAGAGAGCAGATCTTGTTAATGAGGAAGAACACACAAGCTAGGAGAGGCTGTGACAGTTTGCTTTTACCTGAATGCACGGTGAAGATTCTACCTCTCCCCTCCTGTCCCCTCACCCCCAAGTTAATTGAGCTCAAGCTACTTCTTCACTTTGAATTCAGTTTGCAGCAACTGAAGTAAGCTGAAGACGAAAGGGGAAGTGAGTGGAGGAGACAGAAACCGGGATGGTCCCCGTGATCTCTTCCAAATCTATGATTCTATGATCTTAAAAGCGGTTGAAAAAAATGGGATGACAGAGGATTATCAGGACAGTTGAACAGTATGGAGGGTCAGTGGCAGATGGTAGAATAACATGGGTACCAAATATTTAGGGTTTTAAAGGAGTTAGCCATAATTAACAAAATGAATTTCAACAGAGAGAAATGTAAGGACCTACACTTACGCAGAAAAAGTGGAATGCACAAATATAGGATGGGGGACACGTGGCTGGATAACAGTACATGTGAAAGGGATCTAGGAGTCGTGGTAGATCACAAGCTGAACATGAGTCAGCAGTGTGATGCGGCAGCCAAGAAAGCCAATGTGATTCTTGGTTGCATCAACAGGAGTATGGTGTCTAGATTGAGAGAGGTTATGGTACCACTCTATTCTGCATCGGTTAGACCTCATCTGGAATACTGTGTCCAGTTCTGCGCACCTCAAGAAGGATATCGACAAGCTGGAGCATGTCCAAAGGAGGGTGACCAAAATGGTGAAGGGTCTGAAAGCCATGCCCTATGAGGAGCAGCTTAGGGAGCTGAGTACATTTAGTCTGCAGAAGAGAAGGTTAAGAGGGGACATGATAGCCATGTTTAAATATTTGAAGGGATGTCATGTTGAGGAGGGAGCGGGCTTGTTTTCCGCTGCTTCAGGAAAGGAGTGATGGATTCAAGCTACAGAAAGGTGATTCCACCTGAACCTCAGGAAGAAGTTCCTGATGGTCAGAGCTGTCCAGCAGTGGAATATGCTGCCTCAGAGTGTGATGGAGTCTCCTTCTTTGAAGGTTTTTAAGCAGAGGCTGAATGGCCACCTGTTAGGAATGCTTTGATGGGTGTTCCTGCATAGCAGAGGGTTGGACTTGATGGCCCATGTGGTCTATTCCAACTCTATGATTCTAAGCTCAGCATTATTTATTTGTTTGTTTGTTTAATTTATATCCCACCTTTCTCCCAAATGGGATTCATTAGTATCAAACACTGGGCATTCAGATTAGCAGCTTTTGAGTAGTCTTCCAACCCAACACTGCATAGACTTCAATGCAATACAAAAGTTAGAAAATTGGATACAGTCGGTTCTCCATATCTGCAGATTCTGCAGATTCAGATTCAACCAACTATGGCTTGAAAATATTTTTTTAAAAAATGCCAAAAACAAACTTTGATTGTACCCTTTTATATAAGGGACAGCATTTTACTACACCATTGTACATAATGGGACTTGAGCATCGATGAATGTTGGTATCCATAGGGGTCTAGAAGCCAAACCCTAGTGGATACTGATGGCCCATGTTATATATGTATAATGATTAAAAAAGATATTTGTCTTCAAGGAAGGGTTCAGAGTGGAAACAAAAAACTAAAGCCACTACCAACTTTGGTTAGCCAAAGTAGCAGTCCTTAGAGGTCAGTTGGAAAACAGTCCAGGAGCCTTCCCAAAATGTGATCTTGATCCTCAAGAGGGAATGTGACAGAAAAGCCATGCTAAATTTCAGCCAATGCATTTTAACACCGTCGTAAAATCAGTTGCAACTGAGGACATGCCACTCTGACATAATTATGACATATAACAAAACTTGGGAATACTACTTTTTCCACTACAGTTCTCAGAATCCACTAGCCATGCTAGTTGGGGGGATTCTGGGTCCTATGGTCTCCTCCAAAATAACATTTTCACATTCTGCATAATATAACTGTCCTGTAATGCTACAGACCTGGTCACACTCTCAAAATCTGGCCTATCTTCAACAGTATATTTACAGAAATAGTACCAAATGCAGTACTTTGTTGTAGATTCTGTTTCCTGCTTACTTCATGTTATTTTGTTTATTTGTTAATGACCATGGACATGCTATTTTCATTTGAATTTTAAAAATTAGAAATAAAAAGAAAACCAAACACTAGTACTAACATTCATGATCGTTATAGTAATATATAGCGATTCCATTTTCTGAATTTATTTCTCAAAAATATTAGTTATTTCTGTTTCCATATTACAATACATCAGTGACATCATTGTTAGTTTTCAGTAATGGTTTCTTCAATGAGTACCTTGCTATTTATTTATTTACCTACCTACCTATCTATCTATTTATTTATTTTGCAATGCTCCTTATTACCCCTGCCCACTTTCCCATTTAATGCTGTGCCAAGCTATTTAACATAATGGTGGTGCATGTAGCCCCCTTCCTCCCATTACACTCCTCCCCTCACACAGCAAAGAAACTGAGAAGCTGAAGATAATCAAAGCTTCTGTTCACATGTGAACAAGGAATAAAACTTAATTTCTTAATAAAAAAAAGCCTGGCTTGTAAACCAGTTTTAAATTATAGTATGAATTTGGCTTATTAAGCTTAAGCCATTTCTGCACTACACTGTTATAGTGCTATTATTCCACTTTCAACATCCTATGGAATCCCGGGGTTTGCAGTTTGGGGAAGGCTATTTAGAATTCTCAGCCAGAGAGCTCTTTGGCCTCAGTAAACTACAAATCCCAGAATTCCACAGGACATTGGAAGTGGAATAATCACACTATAACAGTGTAGGGTGGAAACAGCCTTAGTTTGTTTGGGAGCAAGTAGCTATGACTCTGGCTTGTGTGAGGCTATAGTTAATTATATCTGCCCACTAGATTGTCTGGCATGTGCAAAAGGAGAAGTGAAACAAGAGGAAGGAGGCTGTGTGCAATCACATAAGCCAATCATATGGATTATCACTGCCAAGTGCCTTAAATAATAGTGTTGACCAGTGAGCCTGAGGGCTGTGAGGATTAAGAAGAAAATGTAAAATGTTACCAATAAGCAATTGAGAGTGTTTAGGTGGGAGGATACATCAAAAAGTACCAAAACACAAACTTTGCTTGGGAAATGTTTCAATATATTTCAGTTATTCGGGGAGAAAATCTCACATATCGCTTGAAAAAGTTACTTTAGAGAATATTCTGTGCATCTCAGTAAGCTATCTTGTGACATTCAGCTGCAGACTTTTTCTGGGCTGCACCTTTAATCATTATGTTCCATTTATAATACTGTTAGCAGAAAAGTGCCCCAGATATGGAGGAAGGGATTTTGTTTTGTTCACATGGATTAATCAGCAATCCAGGGGTCTGACACAAATCCAGAAACCAACAATTTACAGGCCTGAGAATTTGGATTCAATTGGCAACTTCAAATGGGGGTAGATTAAATGCATAAATCCTATTGTTCATGGAAATGCCTCTAATCTAGTAGGTGTAGCATTGAAAACAACAAAACAACTACCCAAAGATTAAAGCTTTATCTACTTTAGATGCCCAGTTGAAAAAGTCCGCTCACAGGTAAAATGCCAAGATGCAGGCTTACTACTTTAAGCACAAGCTCTCATATACAGTGCTGCAGAAGAAAGCACACTGAAGTTATTATATTAGCCAGTTTGGGAGACAACTGTGGTTTTGACTTGTGCAATGCCTTACCCTCCTCTTTTTCAATTTAAATTAGGATTAAAAGCATAGGTATTCTGTTCAATTGCCTGAGTCGTTTTAGGCAAATGTCTGACATGATAAACTTGCTGAAGCTATGTAAATGTTGGACTGGTCAAGGTCTGGCTCTGAGACTGTCTGTCTTCATGAGCAATGTGAAGGAAAGGTGGGGTATAAATTAAACAAAATGGAGAGAGAAAGAACCCATACACTCACTTGTTTTAGTAAGTTGACTATACCCTCTTGACTACAGTTGGCCCTCCACATTTGTGGGTTTCACTTTTGCAGATTAGATTATTCACAGATTATTTGCTGTCACTTCTGCTGCCTCCCTATGCCATTTTTAATAGGGATTGCAAGCCTCATGAGGCTGAGAAACTGCAAATGAGGCTTGTAAGTCCCTATTAAAAGTGGTGTGGGACAGCAGTGGAGGTGGCAGCAAGCCCCACCAGCCACACACTTTTGCCTTGGAAGGAACCTTGTTGCCTCAGAGGAATCCACGGTGGGTTGAATATGGTGATCATACTTTTTTGTGTGTTAAATATGGTTTGGAAGGGTGTAAAGTTATTCTTGTTTTTTGCACTTTCATGGGGGTCCTGTGTCCCTAGCCCTAGCAAATGTGAAGGAATGACTGAATATCAAAATGGTCTTGTTTTATGGTGTGAGATGAGGCCAATCCAAACCACTTCCTGCCTGACCGCCCTTTACCTATTTGTCAATCAAGTTGCTCAGCCACGTGAGGCAAATAAAATAAAATAAAATCCCACAAACATCTATCTCCTCCCAGGCAATAAACACAAATGACAACAAAATAAAACAGCCAACATTTTTCTACTTTTCTACAACACCATTGAAACCCCAAACTGCTGGCTTGAGGTTGCCATCTCACTCTACCTAAAGAAAAGAACTGCCTGATTGGGGTCTAATGGTTGCTGTCTTCTCTTTCCCATGTCTTTAGATAAACCGTCTTGAGGTAGAAGTCACACAGTCCCTGCTATCCCACTACAATCCATGCATGAGAGAGGCTCACTGCCTGCATTTTAGTGAAACTGCTCACTGCCTGCATTTCTGCACTGGACTGTTATAGTGCTATTACGTTACACTTTATGTGATTCTTCTCTCCTCAAATGTCAATCTAACATGGGGAAGTACTCCCTCCTTGCTGCTTGCGCTACCTCCCCTTAGCTGGTGGTGACATTACAGACAAAGGCCATTTCTACACTGTTACAGTGCTATTGTTCCCCTTTCGCAAGCCCCTCCCCAAACTGCAAACCACAGGATTCCATAGGATGTTGAAAGTGGAAGAATAGCACTATAACAGCCTAGTGTGGAAATGGCCTAACACTGCCACTTCATGGATGTGTTTGCCTGTCTCATGATAGTGTCTTTTTTCCCCACTAGAAATGAAAACACTTTGTCTTGTTTTCTGCTCCTGTACCATCAATCAAGAACCATTATGTTTAACATATAGTGTGATGTGTTTCCAACAGCTTGTTTACTCCATGCATTGTAACTGCAAAAGCCATGCTATCTTGTTTAAAGTTAAAAGGGATTAGAAACTCCTCACTCCCAACTGATTTAACCAAACTGATAGAATTGACTTGTTTGATAGGGTGTAAAGTGCCTGTCATTTGGAAAGTACAAAAAGGCTGGCCATAAAGGAGACATCCTCTCCATCTCTTTCACAAATTCATTCTTTCTGTAATGGGCATGAGGATATAGAGAAGCTTAACCCAGCAGCTGTATGCTATCTGGGTCACCGATTTAGCCCCAAAATATCTTGAAGTCTAGAAACAGTGGCATTGTAGCACCAAACAAATTAAACTAAGCTCCAGCACAGATGCTGCTGATATTGCTATGCTGCCAGAATTAACCTATGAATGCTACGTATACCATGCTACTATGCTAGAAACGTCATACCCAACCATGTAGGAACGGGGGGGGAGGCGGCGATGGAGGTGGTTGGCCTCAGCAGCAATGTTTCTGGCGTGTCCCAGCTCATAAACACGCCCCCGTGTGCATTCGCCATGCCCCCACGCACCGTAACCCCGCCCTCTCCACACACTCCAAGCTCCACCACTGGTCATACTGTGACACTAGCAAAGATCACAATGGTTGGGACTCCAGAAGGGCCTACTCGTGATGCTGCTAAAACTAAGGGAAAATAAGTGCAATTCTGTTCAATTCTTCACTCACATTAAGTGCTCTGTGTGTGTATGCATGTGTAGCCAGGGCACTACATGGTTTTATCCTGAGGCCCAGGCATAAGAAGTCACTTTAGCTGCTATAGTACTTGTCTCTAAATTTACCACTTTAGCTTAACTGGCTTGAAAGCTTTATCAGATCTTTGTCAGAATTATTAAGTCAACCACAATAGAAAGAATGCCAGTGTTAACAATGTATTCAACTAATGCTTTAAACAAATAGTATATATTTTGAACAATAATGAGAGGAAGTGACATTTCCCATAAATCCTTCTTCCTTTTGAATAACCCACACTTCTCTTCTATCCCGATTCCATTTCCATCACAGTTTCTAGCTGAATTTCTTGTGACAAACCGAAATCATGTACCTTCTTTAAACTAAATCATAGTTCCACTGCATTTCTGTGGTAATTTAATGCGTGGATTCATAAGCCACAGTATTCAGGTGATAACTGCTATTAATGTTACCCATTTCTCACATCATGGATCATATAGCCACAGAAGGTGTGGCGTTCTTATTATCTGTTATCCCATGGCTAGTAATGGAGACAAAGCAGAAGGAATGGTACTGATAACCTATTCATAATTCAGCTACCTAGATCATTGTGACTTTTATTTACTTATTTGCTGAACTGCTGCCTGACCAATAAAAAATGTCCAAAGCAACTTGCAAAATTAAAAAAAAAATACAAGAATTAACAAATTAAATGATGGCTTCAAGTCAACTTTGGTTTCTTCTCCTTAAATTGGATTCTTTTTTTTCTTCTGCAATTGAACTTTTGATTATACAAGCTTGGTTACTCTATTTTCAAGAATTCAGTATTCAGTATTTTGAAGCTCAATCTCACTTCAAAAATATTTCGAACTGATTTTCAATACACTATGATCATATTTCACAGCCACACTCTTCTGTGGTTTCTCTAATGTGATTTGTGTTCTCTCCGCTGTTCCACTTTTTTGATAGGAACATATACAGAGATGTTACAGAGCCTGATACAACCTGGGAAGTGTGTAAGGTGTCCATAGCATGTAATATCCTTGTCTCATATAATGGTTCAGAAAGAGACCTAGGCCCTTTCCACACCTTACCTTTTTTTGGCGCTGGGGTGCGGGGATCGCGCAAGCAGCCTCTGGCGAGAGGCTTTCGCATCCCCGCTGCTTCAGCTCAGCACGAGCTGCCTGCTCCCAAGCAGGCAGCATGAGAGCCCCGCCTCTTCCTTCCGCAGCGCAGCCTGGGAGTTTCCCAGGCTGTGCTGGGACAGGAAGCGCAACCACAGCGGCTCTGGAGGCTCCGGACGCACGACAAGTACACGTGGGGCCCTGGAGCAATGCGCGATTGCACACCATTTTTGGCTGAAAGCTGAAAATGAAAAAGTGCATGAGCGGCAGCTGCCAGACCCTGGAGCATCACACGATTGTGAGTGCATGGTGCAGATTGCTCCTCACAATCACGCAATGCTCCAGGCGCCCTTTCACATTTGGGTTCTAGACATTAGTTTGCAAATAATCTATTTCTTCTCCAGATTAATTTTGACTCAGATTGGATATTTGTCTGTGATCATGATTTCCATGAAGAACTGGGACAGGAAGCGAAATGGAATATAGAAGTAGACTGTGGAAGTTGCACTACATGTACATACTTGATGTACATTAGCACCTATCTGAAAATGACTAGGGCCTGTTAAAAAGTGTCACTGCTAGTGCAACTTAATCATTTTTATAGGTAAAATCCCATCTGAGTTACAGAAATATCATTTTGAATGAATTTTTTTTTTGTAAAAAAGAAGACTTTAATTGGTTATGGCAATTAAGTTAGAGTTATTGGCTATGGCAAATAAATTAGAGTTTCTTTTAAAATCACTCCTTTTCATGTATATGTTGTTAATATTTGCTTTGGGTACATAAACTCTGAACAAAAAAATAAACCGGAAGACATTCATTTATTTATTTAGTAGCATTATATTATGCTTTTAGAACAGAGACCACAACATAACTTGCAACATTCATGAGAAACCATGATACAGTCTTTTCTTGATTCCTCTTCATTTTGCCAAATTCATATTGCAGTAATTACAACACTGTTGTTGTTGTGTGCCTTCAAGTTGTTTCTGATGTATGGAAAGCATAAGGCAAACCCATCATAGGGTTTTCTGGGCCTGAGAGTGACAACAGAGTACTGGTTTATTCAGTCATACACACAGACAAATACATGCACACTAAGGTAAACATTTTTGAATCCATAACAAACAGAATTATGAAAATGTACCAGAAGCAAACTGGTCTCCAACTCAACATCTATGTATGCTATTGAAAACTGAATAAATCACACTGCATTATACTGTATTGTTTCCTACTGCACCTTACCATTGCAAATATCATTAAGTTATGGTGCTGATAGTTGCTTTGATATATTCTCAAATGAATCTTAATTAAGCTATATGTTGGCTTTTATGAATATTTCATTGACATTTCATTAAAATGTTTAGCTATTAACAGAATTAAAACATGTCTTTCAAAGGATTTTAACTTCATCTAGTATATGCTCCTTGTATTTACACGCTGGCTTCTCTACAGCCATGCTCCTTAACTATTTTATTTCTCAACATATCGCTGATGCTGACCTTTCCTCCTTCCATTCTACCCTCATATAGCCACAGATATCTGAGAACAATATTATCTTTTGCCTCATATGTGTCTCCAGAATGTGCACAAAAATAAAACTGTTGCTGTCCTGCTGTCCTTATACCAATCAGTAGTAAGACCATATCTGGTACATTGTGTACATTTCTGGTGAGCATATCTTTAAAAAAAGAATTGTAGAGTTGGAAAAGTTCATAAAGTGCAACTGAAATGATCAAGGGACTGAAAACTACAACTACAACATTTGGGGCTGTTTAGCTTGGGGGGGAGCAAATATACATGCTAGGAGTGTATAAAATTATGCATGGTGTTTGGGAGAATATTTTCTCCTTATCTCCATCTCTCAACCAGTGTTATCCACTGAAGGAATGGTGGGAGATTCAGAATAGATAAAAGGAAGGGCTTCTTCACATAGTGCATAGTTGAACTGTGGAATTCATTACTCTAAAGTGTAGTTATGGCTATCAAGTTGAATGGTTTCAAAGAGGAGCTGAATAAATTCATGGATGATAGATAAGGGAATAAATTTATGGGTGATTAATGACTACTAGTCAAGATAGCTGTGTATCACCTCCAGTATCAGAGGTAACATGCATCTGTGTACCGCTTGCTGAGGAACATAAGTAAAAGGGTGCACACATGCTCATGTCTCACTGGTGGCCTTCCCAGAGGCAAAACACACTATGGAGTTTAAATGTATGAAGAAGTACCAAACAACCATTCCTACTGAAATATATTCAAGAGAAGAACTCATCTTAGGAAGCGGCACTATACACATCTGCTGTGCCGCATCATCTGCAAAATTTGCTCCACAATTCTGCATCTTTAGTATGAGGTTTCCTTAATACTGAAGAAAGTCCTGAGAATGAATAAGGCATGAGAAAATCTCATGTTCCTTTCTTTATCAAGTATGACATGACAGTGAATTCTTTATGGGTTTGGTGCTCTGTGGACATTTGGATTATGGTAATAATGTGTGGACCATCTCCCAGTTGATTATGAGAAAGAAAGGCATAAAAATAAGCAAAGACAAACAAATGAAAAATAGAATAAACAATAAAACAATGCAGCCATTTTGAACTGAGGTATCATCTCTTCCAAGTACTTTGGATACAAGGGACAGTCTCTTAATCCTTAACACTTCATTGTTTCAACCTAGAGAATAACAGATAACACTATCATATACCTAATAAAGTTGGCATTAGGATGTTCTAAACTTTCACCTTGGATGTGCTTACTTTTGTTTTCAGAAACTGAAGAAAGCAGAAGCTGAAATGTTTCGCTAATTTATTTAAGTTGCAGTTTATTAATTACTCTAAAAATACTTTTTATTTTATTTTTATGCCATCTTTTTCCTGCCTTGGAACCAAGGCATCTTACAAAAGCTGAAAAAAAGCTAACAATGATTGATAATAAAAAAGTTAAAACACAATTAAACAGACATCACATTAAAATACCATGAAATTTTTAAAAAATATACAAAAATGTTTTTAAAACATTACAATAAAATAAAAAATATAAGCACCCCATAAAAGGTTTTCTGCCAATAATTAATCAATAAAAGCCTATTTGAATAAAAAGGTATTTGCTGGTGAAAGAAGAGCAGGGAGGGGGGTCTGCCTAGCCCTCCATGGAAAGGCTGGGAGCAGCCGCTGAGAAGGTTCTCCCATGTCCTCACCAGGCAGGACGGCAACGGTGGCAGGAGCAAGCAAAAGCCGTCTCCTGAAAATCTTAAGACTCTGGCAGGTTCAGATACACACAGACACACAGACACACATGCATATATATCACATACATATACATATGCATCCATATATGAAGCATGTGACCAGAATTTTATAAGGGACATATGCATGCATAAGTGTTCCTTAAACATTCAGGAGTACTTTTTCAGTCGCTGTGAGGGTTGGTATTCCCTTCCTCCTTCTGCAGGTCCCAAAGGCCCACACTCCCTAACTGTTAAGCCCCTGAAGCCACCCTGCATAGCCACGCTGTGATCTGTAGTTGGCAAGCAGGATCAATGAAGCATCTGGCTATTCCCCATAGCCAGAAACAAAATCATGACCTCAGCAACGAGATTCACCAGGGCCCCCCAGGGGTCTGAATACTACTGTAATCATTATGTATCTGGCTATCAGGATGTAGCCAAACTTATCTCCAATCCTGTCTGCCTACCAAAAAGTCATGTCATGGCCATTCAGGGTAGCTTCAGGGGCCTCACAGCAGGTCAGGTGGAGATATACATTTCAGTGGAGCATATGGCCACATGAAGATATTTACACTACCCTGAGCTAGTTTGAGGCTTCTGTATGTCTAGTCCATAGAAACATTATTATTAACTTGATTTATATCAAACCTTTCCCCCAAAGTGGAACACAAGGTATTTTACAAATTAAAATTGTTATGATGTTTAATCAATATATCCACATCTAAGGAAGAAGTTTAAAATATGTTTACACACGTTCTAGATACACATTATTTAATCCAAAGGTAATTCAGGCCATTTCTGCACTAGAGTGTTGTAGTGCTATGATTCCATTTTCAACATCCTATGCAATCCTGGGGTTTGCAGTTTCGGGAGGGGCCAGTAGGCCCCTCCTGAAACTGCAAACCCCAGGATCCCATAGGATGTTGAAAGTGGAATCATAGCGCTATAACTGTCTAGTGCTGAAACGGCCACAGTGTGACCTTTTAGGCTCCAGGCAAAGTTCTGTTTTACAGAATGCGCGCAGAAGTAGGTCTGCAGCATTGTACAACATTCATACCTGCACAATTTCCTCAGATTCCAGCCATTTGCCATGTACCTCTTCTTCCCTTTTTTAAATAAAGGCTGAGACAAATAGTCCCAATAAATCTACTGATCTTTGCCGTCAGACTAACTTTTTGCCCCCAACCCTTTGAGACCCAAAAATGTACTTTCTGTGGACAAAAAAAGTCCCATGCCTGGTTTTATTTGTGTAGGATATGAGGAACCAAAAGTAACCTACTAGAATTTCTCCTAGGAGGTGACTGGAATTCACTGAGGTCAAGAATTACCTCACAATATAAGAACTTAATATTTTAATATTATCTGATTTTATTTTACTATGATTTATGTTACTGTTACATTTACTATCTTGTGTTTTCTGATTGTTGGTGTTCAGGGAAAACACACTTGGTTCTACAAGTACAAAAACTCTTTTGGTAATAAAGGATGGTTATACCATACCATACATTGAAATTCTCACTGGTATCCGAAAATGCCTCACAGCTACCAGAAAATAAGTTTGTTTAATTTTTTGGATGAGTACAAATATTTCAACTAACATTTGAAATCATTGTTCTGTCAATTTTCTCTTGCATGATATGCCCTTGCTGTCTCTGCAACCAGCTTCAAATCATGATTACTTGCTTTAAAACTTTTTTTCATGCTCTGCTTTATCCAAACTGTCTATTTAAATGTTTATCATTCTGTCTTCTTTCCACAAGATGTATATAGGCATACCTCAGTTAACAAAGCATCTAACAAAGAAAGTCTTTTTGGCATGCACTCAGACCCCTTTCCTCCTCATCCTCTATTGAGCTATAAGCTTTTTAGCGGTAGCTTCACTGAGAAGATAGTGAAGGAGAGCTGGGGAAACAAAGACTCTTTTTGCATGGCATTTGCCATGCGAAAGGGCGCCTGGAGCATCATGCGATTGTGAGGAGCAATCTGCATGATGCACTCACAATCGCGTGATGCTCCAGGGGCTGGCAGTCGCCAATCACGCACCTTTTCATTTTCAGCTGGAACCCAAAAATGGTGCACGATCACATATTGTTCCCGGGCCTCGTGTGCACTTACCTGGCATGCGAAGCCTCCAGAGCGACAGCAATCGCACTTCCTGCCCCAGCGCAGCCTGAGAAACTCCCAGGCTGCACTGTGGAAAGAAGAGGCAGAGCTCTTGCACGAGCAGGCAGCTCATGCAGAGCTGAAGCAGCAGGGATGTGAGAGCCTCTCGCTGGAGGCTGCTCGCGCAATCCCCGCACCCCAGCACCAGAAAAAGGTAAGGTGTGGAAAGGGCCAAAGATTTTCCCTGTGGGGTTGCAGCAATGTGTCTGCAGTAAACAATGCAATAAGGTTTAATTTCCACACTACACTACTATAGTGCTATCATTCCATTTTTAACATCCTATGGAATTGTGGGGTTTGCAGTTAGGGAGAGGCATTTAGAATTCTCAACCAGAGAGCTTTTTCGCCTCAGTAAACTGCAAACCACAGAATTCCACAGGATGTTCAAAGTGGAATAACAGCACTATAATGGTGTAGTGCAGAAATGCCCTGATATTCCACTCTAGCTGATCCTACTGTAGCTGTGTGTGCCTGCCTACAACTACCAAGGTAAACAGCAAGTAGCTCCACAATCCCTTACTGAGCATGTATAAACAGCAAGATAGAGGGAAAAGGAGAAAGCAGTTAATCCTGCCTCACTAGTTACCCCCTAGATCTAGAAGTCTGGTCACTAAAATGGAAATTATGACAAACTGGAAGCTAGGAAAAGAAAAGAAAAATGCTAGATGCATTTTAGAAGAATTTCAAGTGCTCTCGAGAAGGTTCAAAATATTTTTGTCTGCTTATACAAGGCTTTGTCAGTTCTGAATTTTTTAAAAATGCTGAAACATATTTACATACTCATCTTTCTAGTGGTGTAGGAAATTATCTCTACTCTTTCCATGTTATTTATGCCACTGACACAAATGTTCTCTTAAAAGAAGTAATGCCTAGGAACTTTATTAAATGAACTATACCTGTATTTAAACAGAAGAGGAAATCACTTTCATTTTTGGAATCTAGAGATGGGAAGAGCTCTTTTGCCCTTTCGCTTCAACACTGATGTCAGGGTGAATAATAATCTGAAAGCTTCATGACCCTGTTTTTCAGGGGCTAAATCCAACATCAGTCTTCCCTAGAGCAGAATCCTTGAAACCAGTGAGACTTAAATTAGTAATGAATAACATGTCCCATCCATTTTTATGAGTCTGCTCCAGAAAGGACTGATTAATTTTCGATTTAGCCCAATGTTCTAAGGCATATAATCTTCCACCAAGAGAACAATTCACCATACTTTTTCTCTATATACTAATCATCCCATGAAATGAATTGTAGAATATCTATTCCCCAAAATTAAACTAAATTCTAGCATGACATAAAGTGGCTTAAAAACCACAGAGCTATCTTGGCCCCTATACAGTCAATGGGACATTAAGCATCTAACAACAGGTGCTAGGCCTTGTTGTTGCATGCCTTCAAGTCATTTCTGACATACGGTGGCCCTAAGGCAAACTTATCACAGGGTCTTCTGGGCTAGATTTGTTCAGAAGGGATTTGCCACTCCATTCCTCTAAGGCTGAGAGAGTGTGACTTGGCCAAGGCCACCCAATACATTTCCATGTCCAAGTGGGGATTCTAACACTGGTCTTCCAGACTTCTAGACCAACATTCAAACTACTACATCACATTAGCTCCCATAGGTGCTGGGCTTCCATCTCCTTCACTCCAGGCCCATCAGTTTTTCTGGGTCTGGGGAAAGCAAGTATATGTTCCCCTAGGAACTGAATCATTGCCTTCCTCTGCAAACCTGGAAAAATGCGAGAATGAGTAAAGGCCTGAGTCTATCTAGACTGAAGAAGCAATTACTTCGCAGAACACTTTGGCCATTTCCGCACTAGCCTGTTCTAGCGCGATGATTCCACTTTCAACATCCTCTGGAATCCTGGGGTTTGCAGTTTCGGGAGGGGCCAGCCAGCCCCTTCCGAAACTGCAAACCCCAGGATTCCAGAGGATGTTGAAAGTGGAATCATCGCGCTAGAACAGGCTAGTGCGGAAATGGCCTTTAGAAGGGTTGAAGATTATGCTTAGAGATGGATGGAGTGAAGATGGAAACTGGGAGACGGGGTGTACGGTTCTAGAGGATAACACATCCAACTAGTGTAAAAGAGTATTTCTATTGTTTCCTTACATTCCATAGCAAGATTGTTATTTTTTATGCAAAATAACCACAATCTTGGGCCTTTTCTGCAATACAGTGTTATAGTGCTATTATTCCACTATCAACAACGTGTGGAATTCTGGGATTTGTAGTTTACTGAGGCCAAAGAGCTCTCTGGCTGAGAATTCTAAATGCCCCTCCCTAAACTACAAATCCCAGGATTCCATATAATGTTGAAAGTGGAATAATAGCACTATAACAATGTAGTGTGGAAATGGTGCTGCAAAATAAAAACCCAATGTGGCTTTTTGTGTGTGTGTGTGTATGTTTGTGTTTGTGCACAAGACTGCTGATTTTGCATCTCCATCCCCAGTAATCATTTTTAAAAGTGGCTATCTAGAGCCAATGTTTTTTGTACAAGCCCTCTACACACACTTCTTGTGCAAAAACTTGAAGAGTGTTCTGCACAGAATAATTTCCAAAATTATTTTTTATATTTTGAGATGTGCAGATACCAGGTTAGAATTGTGCAGAAATACCACTTTTTTCCCTCCCCAGCAAGCAGAATATTGAAGAAATTATTTGTCCTCACTTGCAAGTATAAGATAGTTGAATATTTATACTCCTACTCAACAAGTCTCCAAAATTCAATAATAGGTTGGTAACAGAGATTATAGTAGCTTTTGCAAAACAATACAGCATAACTGACAGCAAGCAATATCATCACCTCCTTTTATTCTTAGTTTTCTCCATTAATCTCTGGCTCCTTTAACCTCTCACCCATATATACTGAGGAACACATTTTCTTTATTTGACTATCTGAAGTATTTTAGTCTGTTTTCATTACTTCATGGCACTTATTAATAAAGCAAAGCTCAGGGGAAAAATTTCTTGCTAAGAAGACTTGAATGGGAAAACTGCCCCAAACTCTTTGGCCACAATAGCACAACCAAACACATAAGATAAATGCTCCTTGTTTCTCTGAAATCTTTTTCTTGAGGTCACTATGCCATAACATTATGGAAATAGCTGCAAAAAATTGTGTTAAACTAGACAGCTAAAGTGAAAATATCAAGAAGAAGTGTGGGAGTGGGGATGGGTGCGATGCATGCAAAGCTTTGACTGAAATTTTGCTTCACACGTGTATCACAAGTGTTAATATCTTGCAAAGTCTTAGGAAAGATTTGCCTCACAGGAACTACAAGACTAGACATGTTGATGTTGATTTGTCCAGAGCAAATTAAATGCTTCTCCAACATACACTAACACTAGTGAGATTCTGATACTGCGAGGTTCAATTTTGGATACAAAAGGCACTTCTTCAGAGGTGGTGGTAAAAGATAGCTGCAATCCTACTTTGTATGTCTATGAGCATTTTTGCACCTGCTCACAGCTATTGTTGCTACTGTTTCAATACCATTTTTAAACTCAAAAGATTCTTCATTATATCAGGGACAGACATCTTTGATGGTTCCAGAGCTACTTCACCATCCACATCCCACACTCTTAAAATGTCACCAAAAGTATTCTGTAACAAACCACAGAAAAAGTTCTTCAAACAAAAGGAAATAAAAAAATACCATTTTTTTAAGGAGCTTGTTGCTCTTTATTGCTTGAATGAATCTAAATTTGTTTCCAAATTTTAGAAATGAACAAAAACAGCTAGGGCCCACATGTGGCCCATTATCTGCATGTTGCTCAACGTGGCCAAATATTCTCTACAAAACAAAGGGTTGATCTCAAGAGGCCATATACCCAGTCTGACTCAGCATGATGACAATGCTAAGGGCAAACAAAGCCCTTCTGCTTTATCCTCTCTCTGGGAGACAGGACGGGGTGGCAAACATGTTTAAAGAAGTGATCTTTGCCTTGCCACACTGATGGAACAAAACTACTGCTGTCTGCTGCTAAGCTCCAAGCCTGTCACCTTGAACCAGCACTACTCATACACAATTCCATGTGACTAGTGATATAAAATGTGGACAGGGTGGTTACAGTCAGAGCTAAATCCAATTGTTAGTCCCAACTAGAGCAGACCCACTTATACAAGTGTTGATTTATCTACTTTCCATTGATTCAATGATCTACTCTAGATAGAACTAATGATTGGATTTAGGCCCAAATGTACAACCCATGGAAACTGATGCATGGCAGATGTATGGCATCTAAGCGCACGTTACTCTGAGTTAGTATAGACAGTATATTCTTTCCAGATCAGTATGAAGGAAGTAGCCTGGCTGCCTTGACAATGAGGGTAATCTGCTTTTCCTTATAATGTCTCTTCTTTTCTTAATAGTTTAATTTTTGAAAAAGGATAGGGGTGGGGATTTCTCCAGAAGACATGCACACAAAGAAAAGGGCAGGTGAAAATATTCACAGTGTGCAAATAATTAGTTTCAGCTAAGTGTTTATTAATAAAACATTTCCCTCTGTCAGTCTGTCAAAGGCATCTATTCTAACACAATAACATTTTTTTTAATCTATTAAAACCTTCAGTTTGGAAAAAAAAAATCTACTTGGTCCAAAGTGCAACCGGGCATACCGTAATGATCTTACAGTGTGATTAAGATAAGCCAAGAAGTAACACATTTGCCTATATCTTCCTCCAGCTGTAAAATAGTAGAATGGAAGGGGCAGGGAGCAAGAAATTATCCTTTCAGGCAGGTTTGGGTTTCTGAATTAAAAGGAGTATGGTGTGGCTTGTAAGGAGCTGCATAACATGACTGAATAGTAAGACTTGCTTTGATGTATTCAGTGATTATCAGGATTTTTGGAATTGAACAAGCATACTCACCAACACTACCATGGAGGTCGCCGAGAGGCATCTACAAAAAAAAGAAGCAGAAAACAATGTAGGATAAGCCACCATCAGGAGTGGAAAGGCTTCCGTTTTGTTTTATCTGCTACTGGCAGAATCCTTGTCGTAAGGATTGGTCTCGGCATCCACTACAGTCTCTTTTTCTGCATGCTGGCTATTTTGGCTAGGGGCACTTGTCCTCAGAAACGCATACTGCCAAATGAAGGCTTTCTCTAATTTACTCACATTTTCTTCCTTGACACTAGGACTATCAAGCTGTGTACATTATTGTTTTTGTCTACATACTGCAGAGATTGAACAGGTTACTCTTCTAGACTAAATACTCAGCATCTCCTAGCCACCATGGCCATTGGCCAGGCTGACGGGCATTTTGGGAATTGTATAAAAAAAACTTGTCCAAACTCTGACCATGCTAATGAAACCATGGGTCAGTGCAACATATGTAGTGGAAAGAATAGCTGCCTTATCCTCTTACAGATAAGACAAACCAGGGATTTAGGAGTTCTTTCTACTGGTTCAAAAACTTGGTTATTACTTTTGGCCATCTGTCTAATGGAAGGCATTCTTTATCTTTGCCATTCAACAGAAAATGAAACTAGGTTTCCTTGTTTTGCACCACAAACTTCAAAATAAGCAATTTTAATAACGTGACAAGCTGAGATTTCAGCCCTACCCATACAGCTCCTATTGCCACTTTCAGTTGTGTGCATACGTTCAAGATGTAAAAAACAGCTGCAGTTTTTTCTCTTTCATGACAATAAAGAGTGTTCTGACACACTCTGGAAAAAAAATCAACCAGTGTAAAATTTTCTTTACCTTTCTGTACTCCTCCCCAAGTGCATTTTCCCCAATCAGTATATTTTGCAGAAAAAGATGCCACCTTCACAGAGAGAGAGGGGGGGGACACTTTTTCCACACTAGAGCTTTCAGATACCTAGGATTATAAAAATGAACTCACTGTTACCTCTCTCAGAGAATACAAGGAATTTGTTGTGGAGTTTGGTAGAATTTAGATCTTCCTGAAGCAATAATATGATGATTGGATGACTACTGCAAATGATAGATATTGGGAATGAAAATTAATTGCAGGGAATATAAACCAAAATGAACTCATTCTAATTTACAAGTAATTCATTTTTCCCTAGAATATTTAAAAAATGTGTTTTCCTGCTTTAAAGTTGTATAGTGTTAAGGTTTGTATAAGTCTTTTAATGAATTTTAACATTTTTAATATTTAATGTTTTAACTTTATAAATTTTTGATGTATTTAAATAATTCTTATATTTGTACTTTTATTATTGACTGGTTATCATTTTTAAATAACGTGTAATAATTTAAATAGTAATAATGTAAATAATTTATATTGTTTTTAAATATGTCCCTACGTTTTTAGCTGCATTCCCAATATTGGGAGAAAGGTAGAATATAAATGAATAAACTAATGATAATAATGATGATTTATGAAAGGAATATTTATAACCCCTCTGGGGTGATTTTTGACAAATATCTTCTTGATCCAGGAAAGCAGTTACTATAAAATGAGCGTGCTGGAGTTTCCATTTGCACTAATATGTGTTGATGTAATAGTGTATAAGTTTGAAAAATAAAAGCAGGGATCTTATACCTAGGCTATAGGCCAAATCTCCTCCTCATAAAATTCTTCAAATTAATTTTTCTAAGCTTTCAGAAGCACAATTAGTATCTCCTTCCTCATTATTGTAAGCCAAATTAAATTGTAATTTTGACACATCAGCCATGTGATGAAGCCACCAAGTAAAATTCTGGGATGAGTTCAACACTCCAACCTACTGAGAGAAGGGGTCTCCACTTGATTTTCAGGGATTTTCCCCTCACAATACACACCCACTTCCCCATTTGGCAGAGTTCCTTTACCCTCTTGTGTGGCATTTTTAGCCAGCTGGGGGGGCTGATGTGATGAGAAGGTACCAGGGAAGTCCACTTTTGCCATTTAAGTTACATTTCGCTAAATCTGGAGTCATTCTGTTGGCACAATGCCAGTATTCAGAGGCATTTGCACAGGGTTGTGAACCACAGAATCAGTACACTAATAAGTGTTGTGAGTTGAGCACTTATAAGCCAAGGAACTGTTTATTTTTAAAAAATTAAGGTATCATAAGATTCTGTTTTAGTTTGATTTCCTTGCTCTAAGAGACTGCTCCAGAAGCTGATGCCACACAAATATCAATTGTCCCATCCTCACCAGATCTGTTCTTTCTTCTCCATCATCCAATCTTCTCTTCATCCTATTAGAACAAAACTAGTACATTCCAAGATTTTCCCAAACAATACTCTACTGTATCACGTCAGTTCTTAAAAGCACCCTCAAATATAACATGGGTGGTGAAAGATACCTCAACTGACCTTTGGGAGTAAAACTCTCATAATTCATCCCCATTGGTAGCACTGACTATGGCTTCTGGGAGATGAAGTCCAAAACATCTGGAAAGACCAATGTTCCTCATCCCAGCTAGGCATGAAGAAAATTTCATTTGTGATCTATGCCTGTCTAGCCCTGAGCAATCTTAAATGCCTGTTCTGTCTAAAAGAACAGCTGATGACTAGTGACATTTGCAGCCCAATTCACAGCAGAGTCCTGAGCAATGATATGTTTTTGTTAGAAGGAGACAGAGAGAGAGAAATGGTTGCTCTAAAACTCTCCCACAGCTGTCAGTGAAATGAGACCTCTGCTCTGCTTGCCTTTGTAGTCCTGTAATTCGCTCTGAGTTGAAATGAAATCTCTTCTTTTCAAACCGGAAGCATTATTACGTAGTGGCTGAATGTGTGATGATAAAAGCTGATGGCGAAGCTTCCTATTCTGGCATACTAGTGTCACAATACATTGCAATGGGAATTTGAAAAGGCCTTGATTTCTCTATCAGACCGGAAGGGGGGAAAGGGACAAAGAGACAGCTTTGTAAAACTTCTCCATATTTTATAAGTTATTTCACAGCTGGGACATTTTGTTCATATTCATAGTTTTAACAATGTTCTGTTTGTGGGTGAAGCACAGTAGAAAAATTATAGTAAGTAAACATTGCTACTAGGTATGCTTGGGCTATGTTTTCAATTGAATATAGGTTAAGTGGTGTGAGCTATTTCTAAGGGATTATTCCAGGACCTTTCACACATTAGACAGAGGCTAACCTAAGCAGGACACTGTGGCCTGGTGGGGTGACTTGATAACATTCATCTGCAAACATGGCTTTGGTGTCTACTAATTTACATTATATGTGCACAGCTAAAAGGTATAATGTTATTCACACATGTGCATAGTACAGGTGTGTGTGTGTGTGTGTGTGTGTGTGAGTGAGTGAACAGTCTTTGCCTCTGAGGTAGATCACTTTGTGGAGATAAGGTACCTCTCTCTAATCTGCTTCTAAATGGACTGGGAATCCTGTCCTACCATCGTTTCATCCTGTTGTATCTATGACATTCTCAAACTCTTTAATTCAACAGGGATTTCTTAATCCTTCAGAAGACTTCTTAATAGGTCAAAAATGCATTTCCCCTCTTTCCACTGCCCAGACACCCACTGTATCTCCACTGCCCAGATCTAATCCACGTTAATAACTCTTCCACCTGCAGTTCTTTTTTCCTTTCTGCTATCACTCATCAACCTAATTTAATTGTTAGTTCCAGCTATGGCAGATTTATTGATGGGGTTCATGTAAGTGCTTACTTCCCAATCAGCAATCAATTCAACAGGTCTACGCTGTATGAAACTGTCAGAAGGATTTAGTCCCATATACCCTATAACATTCGCATTGAGGCTTCTCGCACGAGCGGGGGAGGGCGGCTCGCGTGAGAAGGCTCCTCTGGGAGGCTGCCACTTCCCCCCTTGTTCCTTCCGCAGGCGAAGGAACGAGGGGGAAGCGGCAGCCTCCCGGAGGAGACTTCTCGTGCGAGCCGCCCTCCCCCCTCGCGAGAAGCAGGAGGCTGTTGCGTTCGCCCCCCCGCTTGCGCGAAGCAGGAGGCTGTCACATCCGTCCCCCGCTCGCACGAAGCAGGAGGCTGTCACGTCCGTCGTGCTAGCGCCCCGCCCCGCCCCTTCCTTCCGCAGGGGCGGAGGGAAGGAAGCGCGACCCGGCCGCCTCCCCGACGCTCCGCACAGGAGGTAAGTGCGCGTGGGCGTGGGGAGCGTTGCGCGAGCGCGGGTGATTTTCGCTTTGAGGTGAAAATCAAAAAAACCCCGATCGCGCCGCTGCAGCCCCGTGAGCGCGGCGGAAGTGGGAGTGTGTCGTGCAGAGCGACGCTCCCACTCCCGCGAGGCTCAGGGGGCTCGCGCGCAACAGAAAGCCCGTGCAAAAAGGGCCTTAGTTTTTGTCATGTCCGATTGTAACAGGGAAATGAAAATAGAACCTGATGCAATAGGTATAAAAGCTGAAAGATAGCTATGTACATATTGTACTTGCCAAAAAAAAAATTGCCAATAACTTTATAGGAAAAGTAGAACAAAGTCTACATGAGTCACTTCATTTACTTCTGCCTTGAAGATAACATGTAAATAGAAGCAAGACAATACATCTTAACATTTAAATGTAGGGGAATGTTTTCCTGTGATAACAGGATAGCTGCAGAAAAGTAAATTCAACACATGGCAGGGGGTCTTAGGCCCTTCTCTGCTACTTATTTCCTGTTTGGATCTGAAGAATTCTTACAGTCTCAACACTCTGTGCTCTATAAGTTGGGTAAAAAACATTCTTGAACCACTTACTTTGAAGTAATCCCACTGAACTCAGTATGATGTCATGGGAATAAGGAATGCAGTCATAATTTATTCCCCTTCTTAAAGCAAACTATGTACAACAAACAATATTATTTCTAGACAAGACTTTCTCAAAGTTTTCCTAGATATTTTGAGGTTACCTCCCACCTACTGTGCTTGTGTTTCTTTTGAAATTGCTTTCTGCATATATTCAGAGCTCAGGTGTACTGACAAAAGACCATTGTTGAATCCTAAATAAAACAGACTGCCTTTCCTCCTGTATTCCAGCATGATGTTCATGATCAGTCATATGTAATTACTTGATTTTCATGAACCACATTTAAACAGCAAAGGAATATAGGGTAGTTTTCAAAAGGTTCATCTCAGAAAAAAGAAATTGAGACACAACATCTTAATAGGTTTTTCAGCACAGTTTAACAAACCTTTCAACAGGTATAAGTAACCTTTCAGTTACTTATACCTGTTACAAACCTGGTATTCAGTCATGTTATGTTAAGAGTCAAATTTCATGTACATAATGTGATGTAAATATAGTCATACCAGAACTAAATAAGGTAGTTCAGCTACTCCTACTTCTTAAGACACTTATACCTCTAACCAGGATTAATTTTCTTTTACTGTGATTTCCACTCAAAGGTTGAATGATATGTTCCCTGGTGGCATTTGGGATACAATATACAATACACCAGAGATCTTAAATACAAAGCATAGATGATAAAAAATCCTATGTCAGTTCTCTCCCTTGATGCAGAGAATGCCTTTGATAATGCTGAATGGTTCTGTCTTAAGTTCCTGCTCTTGGAGGCGGCTTTGACCCAACATTCTTTATAGCTGTCACATTGAACTATCAAGGTCCTTAAACTACTGTTTTTATTAACAAGCTAAGGCTTTTTCAGCTACAGAAAGACACAAGGTAAGGATGTGTTGTCTCCATTGCTATATGCTTTGCTACAGAACCCCTTCCTTTTTAGGAATACCTTCAGCAACATCACTTTCTTAACCAGATTCATATCAAGGAGGCTGCCAAGCATCCACTGACTTCTTTTGAATAATTTACATAAGGTGATTTGATTTAAAGTTTGATATCATCTCTATATATATCCTCTAAATGCCATTGTTAGAAGTCAATCTATTCTATTTCTCAGCATGGGAGAATGACCTCAGTGAATCTTTGGAAGATAACTGACTGTGTATGATGAAGGAAGGAGCACAATGGCATTCCCCAAACCATGGGAATTTCTTCTTGTTTTCTACTGTCTTAGTCTGATATTTTACCCAGGCAAATTCTAAATTTGTCAGTGTAGGTTTCAATGGCTCTCTTTGAAATTCTAATTGATTTTCATCTGTTAAAGTCATATTTTTCTTGACCTTTTTAACTTTTTCAAAAGAAAAATATATGTGGTTTTAAATGAACATCCAGTGGTTCCCAATCATTACTTCTCCAAGGGATTTCAGTTCCAGAAGCCCTGGGCCAATGGTCAGAGATTCTCAGGGCTGAAATGTGTAACAAACAGAGGACCAAAATTTGAGAACCACTGATGTAGGTCATACTGAGTAAAGGGTTTTTGTTTTTTTGAAGTTGAAGAATGAATTATACATTTTCTAAAATTAACAAGCAAATCAAAGTGCACATTTACTTGAAAGGAGGTTCCACTAAGCCCAAAGGAACCTACACTAAACACTAAACTTACACTAAACTGACTATGCACAGAAGGACAGTCTTAACCACATCTGTTTTTAACTGGATGGGGCCTTAGCAAATATATTCACAGGTGTTTTCTAAAAGATCAGAAAATGTTACTAAATAAATCTTTGAACATTAATTCTTCCTCCCTTTTTTCCCCCCTATTGTTTTAGTGTCCCCATTCCTTCTGCATGTCACTTTTAAAATATATGGGAACTGGTGATGATAATTAAGCAACTTTCTGGTATTTATTATTTGTTTAAAATAGCAACTGGGGAAGGTGATGTCAAACATGACAGAAAGAAAAATGGTTTTGCTTGAAAGATCTTTCCCAAAAATACCTTAAAAAGCAATGCACTGAATTGCTACTGTATTAATCCTACACAGTGAGGAATAATAATAATCACACAAGGTGAGCATCTGGTTGGAGAAAGTAGTATTCTGTGCCTGAACTGAGTACAATTCTATGCATTCCCAACAGTTATTTCAGTGCTGAAAACTAACACACATTAATGCTATAGCATAACCTTTATTGGTGGCACATTATTCAGCAGACGGTACACAGCAGAAAAGCATTCCAGCGCTTTCACTGATGAGGCCCAGCATGCCCTCACAGCCAATTGCAGAATTTGACTACCCCAAACAATTTCTACCCCAATTTCTACCTGGATAGCAATCAAATTCAGTTCCTATCACTAGTATATGGGACACCTGAGCCGGAGTTCACCCCTTGAGGCCAAGGCCAATGGGAGATGAGCTCCCAAGTGCTACACAGTACAGAAGCAAACACAGAAAATCAGAGTGTGCAGGCATGATCCACCTCCCCTTGCAATAGTTATGAGAACTATGCAAGCAGGTAAGTAACTGAGGAAAATTCATTCCCCCAGTCTGTTCTCAGCCTTCATATTTTTTTGCTGTCTCATACTGCCAAACTAATGCAAAAGGAAACTTGCAAGGTCACTAATACAAGGGGACTTCTTCTCCATATCCTGAAACATTTCAGTTTTACAAAAATAGGATATGCCTATATATCGATGACACCATTATCTTCACATTAGAAGTCACTGCCTGAATATACAAACACACACACACTGCATATTCTGTAACAGTCCCTCCTTTAGCATTGTTTTGAATTAGGCTGTGGCTGTTAAGTAGAACACGCATTAGCTTGACCTGTTATCTAAGGTGACAAAAAGACAAGCACTTACCCTATCAGAATTTCTTAGTTCAGCTATGGAGAACCTACTTAATTTCTTACATTGTACAGTTATGGAAAACCATCCCCCTGCCCCTTGTTCTACCTGCTTTGTCTGTCTTCTGAGCCATAAATGTATTAGTGCTTTTGGGATTGCTGCTGCATGATCCCATTAAGGCTCAAAGCTCAGTTATTCATGCAGGAAATGATTAATTTTTGTTTTAACTTGCAAAATTACCTACCAGGTTCAATACAATGATTAATGAGGCTAATTATGCATTAAAAACCTGCTCATGTTATAATTACAGCAAAATCCATACAGAGCAAGAACCTGATAAAGGGCGGCATGGAAACAGTCCCATTTACACTCAACCATCTTTGCTCTTCCAAGATAACAAGTCCTCTGCAACTAAATGAACTTTCCTTCCTAACTAGTTTTGCAGGGGCAAATCTATGGCAAAGCTCAATTTCTTTCCCTCTAAGTGCACAGCTGAACTCTGTTATCACCACGGGAAATCAGGAGAGAATGATAAGAAGTATGAAGTGCGACTACAGATCATCAGTAGCATGAGAGACAAAACTGCAGCTTCCTCAACCTTCAGAGATGCTAAGGCATTTCAAGAACCAAGGATCTGAGGAAAGAAGGAAGGTCATATAGGCACTTGATTAGCAATACCACTGTTGTACAAAGCACTGCAAAGCCAAGAATAAAGAACTATAAATAAGCAGGATTTTCTCTGTTATGAAGCCAAGACCTTTATTGGGGAAGACTATGCAAGCTTTTGAATTACAGAGATTTTCCTGTCAGATTCAATGGAGAGCTACTAATGTATGAAGAGCTTAATTCCAGTCAAATTTAGGCAGGAAACCTGTCCCTTAGTGATCCAGAAACTTGGTATTTCTGTTCAAACCTTTCTCCTATATAATTGATAAGGTCATATTGAAATTCAAACTTCCTCTGTTTTCTGGCCTTTGGCCATTCATCATCTGTTCCACCAGCGAAGTGCACATGATGTTCACACATAGTTGTGTATCCTGTTGTGACATCAGTGGGTTGGAACCTAGGCAGAACTTCCATGAAATCATTTCGGAGAAAAAAGATAGTGGTGTCAGCAATGTGCCTCAATTGCTGGAAGCAGAGGATGGCTCCTTGTTTTTCAAAATGCTGAGCTGACCAAATCATTTTGCCTAACTCCTCAAGAAGATACTGTATATATGATGCAGCACTTCTGCCTATTTGGTGTCCACATGCTAAAGCTAGAATATTGTTGTCAACAGCCGCAGAATTACCACAAATATGTCAATTCAGCTGTTGTTCCAAAGTGTTGTGTCCATGAAGGTAGCCACCAGCTGGGACGGGGTGAGGGTGGACATGTAAAGATCAATAATGTGTCCCAATAGTGTATCTATTAAAACTCAGCTATCAGTGCAAACTCTGCATAGCTATTATGGGAAGGATATTACTCTATATCTAAGGGATTCATTGCGGTTCAAAAAGCAACACTTGCAAACTCATTGGCACAGCATATGCTTTGCATGCAGAAAGATTCAGTCTCTCTTTCAAACATAGTCATATGGGGACTTGTAAAGACCACAGAAACCCTGGAGACATGCTGTCAGAGTAGAGCAAATGCAGGCCACCTGGGTGTCTTCCAGATGTTTTGGAGTACAACTCCCATAAAACCATAATGGCAATTATAATCCAAAACATCTGGAAAGCATCAGGCTGTCTATTCCTGGAACAGACATTGGGCTCTGTGGACCAATGGTCTGACTCAGTAAAAGGCAACTTCTTCTCTTCCTGTGTATAGTGGATGAAACAAACTTGCCAAATAAGTACAGCTCCCTAAAAACAGTGTACTGAAACAGGTATCCAGCAATTTTTCTCTTTAATCTAAGGGACAAAGAGGGAGACTGGAGGCTTGGCTGCATTTAGGTGTGTGAAGCAATTAATTCATAGTTTCAATGTAGAACACATCAACAGTCTGTAGACCAATCACTCATATTCTGTGCCTCTTCAACAAAATTAGACAACAATGTTTGTCTATATTCCCTGTCTCCCCTCATCCAAACCAGGTTAAGGAAACAGAAAATCTGAATGCACATGAGTGCAATTCAAACATTATGCTACAATACAGTCCTCACTATTGATTCCCGTTAAAATTTATTTGCAGACTGTGGGAAACACTGCAGTCTGGCGCAGCTTAATACTCAAAAAGTATGTGAATGCATTTTTGAACAAAGAACAATAATTAACAGTTGATTCAGCCATTAAATGGGAGGTTCCCAGCAAAGCCTGAGATTTGGCATGAAATTTATGAGACTTGAATTCCTGCCCTTGGCACCTCAGGATACAACAGTGGCCATAAACTTATCTGACCTACACAACAGCTTGAAAATCAACAATTAAGATCTTTAGCATCTAACAAGTGGCATTTTTCACCCTGTGTTTCTGTTTGTAAGGTAATTTTTCAACATAGATATTCCACAGAGCCCAATGCTATAATTATCCTCATTACTAGTTTTCATTGTATGTTGAAAATATATATATTTAGCTCTTGGATTCATCCTTGGTCAACTAAATGTACACATCTCAGGATAGCAATTTTTAGTACAAAACTGGATGAAGACCACTAGATTAGTTTCACAAATTCATTCACAACTTGGCTAAAAGAAAAGAGTTTGGATATGTGCCAGTTTAATAAACCACTGAATGTTAGCATTTCATTGATTTTTATATTATTATGAACATATGAGTGGGAGAGAAGTACAACACGTGTATTGCATCATAAACAGTGCATTTCTTAGGAAAATGGGGTAGTCACTTTATCAGCTGAGGTGTCCAATTTTTGTCAATCTCTCCAGCACTTGGAGCCCTTTGTGTCCTTTGTGTATATCCAGACTGAAGAAAAGAAGACTGAGAGGTGACATGATAACCATAGTTAAATATCCAAGGGGATGTCATCTAGAAGATAGAGCAAACTTGTTTTCTAATGACGCAGAGACTAGAACACAAACCAATGGGTTCAAATTACAAGAAAAGAGATCCCACCTAAACATTAGGAAGAACTTAATGACTATAAGAGCTGTTCAATAGGGGAATAGACTGCCTGGGAGGATTGTGAACTCTCCTTTTGAGATCTTTAAACTTATGTTGGACAGCCAACTTTTGGGAGTGCTTTAGTTGTGTATTTCCACCTGGCAGGAGTTTGTATGATATTGCCCTTTAGACCCCTTCCAACTTTATGATTTTATATCTAGATCCATTTCAAGCTGTTTTTAGGACTGGATATGAGACACAGATCACTTTAGTTGCCTTGGAAGTAAACAGGGTGTGTTTACTTCCCCCATTGGTTCTGCTGCCTGTGAAAAGTTCTCAGGAACTGTTCAAATCTATATAAAAGCACCATATGTAAGAAATGAGGACTGTCAAAGCAGGTAAGGCACACAGTGTGGACAGAGTGGAACCACAGAATGAGTATTATACAGCCTGTAGAATATACAGTGTTTAATTCAAGGAAATCCGTGTAATCATATGAAGATTTCTTCATTCAGCTAGAAATGCAACATTTTGAATACTTAAAGGAAGAATCCACTGACAACATGTTTATTTCAGAAGGGGAAGATTATGATGTTCCAGTCACATTTTTCAGCTCAGTTTTCACATTAATTGTTCAAAGCCTTCCTCTCTTTGCAGCACTCAACACTGGCTTACCGGTAACAATTTCAGTTTCCTTTGGACTCAGAAATTAAACAAATTAGGCTCTGGTCTAATGATTGCTAGACAATATTAAGGAAGATTTTCAATATTTAAAAGGCAGTAAAATATTATTGTTTACTATATATTTAATGGCCTGTGTGAATTACACTTCAAGTAACACTTCATTAATGAAAACTTTTTGCCATGATGGTCCATGTGTAAAAGGCTCTGATCCCACCATGTGTCAGAGGACCTGAGTTCTCAAAGCTGAATGCTAGGGACCTTTGACAAAAGGAATGTGCTGAAAAGCAGACAGGTTGGAGAATGAAATGTGAAAGCAAGAAGTAGCTTAATCAGGTAAAAGGTAAAGACAGGTTTAACTACGGGTGGACATGGGTGAATGTAAGAGTGTATCTGTGCACAAACATGCACATGTATACGAATATGTATATGTGAAGATATGCCTATAGCTTGTTCATAGCAGATTGTGGTATCATTCTTGGAAATGTTGTGAATGACATTCACACCTGAACAATTAGATAAGCACAGAGTTTAATTATGGTTCAATCTGGTTTGAGACCATAAACCTTGTGTTCCCTGTTTAAAGACATAAGAAGAGCCCCGCGGGATCTTGCCAAATACCCATCTAGTCCAGTAGTCTCATCTAGACCCATCTAGTCCAGTAATCCAGGCAATCAGTCACCCATGGGTAGCTTCTATTCTCTAGCAATAGATATACAAAGGCATCCTGCCTCTGATAACAGCCTCATCACTTTGTTCTCTCTCACACACCCCCACACACATAGGGAAACTGACAAAGCCTCCTGCACCCAGATGTCTGAAACAGCAGTGGTCTGACTTTTTCTTATCTGAGTTACCTCTTATCAGAGTCACCTCACTGGATGAAGAGAAAGAGGCAGCAGAGGCACAAAGAGCTGCCAAGTGGGAAGTGGACAGAGATGGCCTGCCACAGCACTCAGAAGCAGAGAGGTTCAAAATAAGTGCAATTCTACACATTTCTACTTAGATATGAAATAAAGCAAGAAAGAAATGAAAAGAAAAGACAATTGCATTCAATGGGACCTACTTTTGGGCAAGTGTATAGAGAACTGCAGCCTAAGGTTGCTACTCTCTCTGAAGAATATCCTAATCCAACATTCCTCTAAATCTGTGGTACTCCTGATCAAATGCTGTGCTGCTGAACTGTGGATGTCACTTTGATCTAACAAGCTCATTATAATAATGCTTTCCTTCACAACTTAAACTTCAAAAAGCACCTCAGACTATAAAAGAGAAAGATCACTCAGGGGAAGGAAAAAAGAATGACAACACATCTGACAGAAGAGGTCATATTCTTGATGTACCATCTGCTAAAAGTGTATGAGAGAGAAAGGGACAAACTTAACCATTTTGCTGTGTTCATCTATTAAGTACATTACAATATTTTGTCCAAAATTATCCAGGAGTTTCAGTCCTGGCTTCATGGGATCACTGAAATCACTACTTGAAATCCTGGTTTTGAAGAAATGCTAAAACCCTTTAAAATCTGACAGTTTTGTGTTCTGAGAGAACCAGAAGTGTTCCATGAAGTAAAGTGGGATATCCAGTGCAGTTTGATCCTAATCAAGCCATGCTTTGTAGGCTTGGAGAGCATCACATGAATACATTCTTGCAACTAGTAGCATCAAATGAAAGGAAGGTATGCTAGTGTCAGCCCTTGAACAACTTTTCCCAAAATGATAGTCCTTTATCCACTTGGTATAACCATCTTTCACTATCTATGTTATTATGTTCTTTCTCCATTTCAGTCCCCAGCTATTTCCTGTCTTCTTCGTGTATTTTGCAGGTTTCTGAAATATTGCCTACATTGCTCCCCCCACCCATATTGCCTGTCTCTTCCACTGTATTTTCTAGCTTTTCCAACTTCATTACAATACAGAAATGAGGGAGATAAAAATATGCCAGTACACACTAATACACATATAGTAGAATAATTTTGATAGACTGATTGTATAAAAGCAACACAAACTTCTAGTTCATAGATAAAGATATACCTATATGCCTTTTAAAATTTTAACTATGTATACTCTGCTTTTTTTTTTTTCAAATTGTCTCTGATGAAGGTTACAACAATGCAGTTAAAAAGGAATAACCTCATCTATTGAAGATGGGATGTTCAAGAGAACTGCTACAGGGACATGATCTCAAACTTCCTCCCCAGAAGGAAGAAGGAAGGAAGTTGCCCTTGCAAATCTTGTGGAAAGATCAGATGAAATATACCCCTCTCCTTCTGGGAAATGAGCTATCAGTCAGCAATGGAGTTAGCCATCACCAGCCATCTTGCTGTTGAGTCAAACAGGGATTCAAGGATGCAAGTTACTAGACAGTATCAGTGTTTGAAAAATATACTTTTTAGACTACAGCTCCCAGAATCCCTCAGCCAGCAAAAGTATCTGGAAGCTGTAGCCCACAGCATGAGCATGCTGCGTGCAGAACTCTGGGTGCTCTGGTCCAAAAAGCAACTTTTCCCTGCTCTGATGTAAGTATACCAATAAATAAATAACTTCAAAAAAGTAACCTGGAACCAGTAGAAAAAATTCCTTGAACAGTGGTCCAAATAACTATTTAATAATGGGAATATTTTCAGCAGTGTGCATGAACAGAAAGCCAAATAATTTTTTTTTTTCCTCCCTCCCTTCTTTCCTTTCTTTTTGACAGATCTGGGTCCAAGGATTTTTGGATTCTCATCCAACAGGTCAGACTCTCCTCCTTTTCATAAAAAAAGGAATTCTGCTATGTATCAAACATTATTTAACCATGGGGTATGTTAATATTAGTGTATTATTTGAACTGGTGCTGCTACCAGACAAATAAAATCATTTTAAATTTGAAACTGTAATATATCCCTGGCACGCTGATTAATAGTTATATGAAATTAGTATGGTTTTCTTCCAAACAATGAGCATAATAAAATTTGGGGTGTTTTAAGCCACTGGCTTCAATGGAAGAATAAGTATATGCTTAAATTTCTCCTATTTAAATAAATATGGCAACAGTAGTGATGGTTGAAATCCTCCCTAACATAGTTAAATTTGTGAAACGCTCATCATAAAATACACACAGAGACATGCTTTCTTTAGAAAATAAATTCCATATTCAGATTTGGCTTAAATAGAGTAAATCTTCCACATGTGAAAGTTTTTGAACCAAACGCAAATGAGCCTTCAGCTAATGGAAAACAATTCCAAGTCTTTCATGTGCACTGTACAATATTTGATAGTAAGTACTCCAAACAAATGTTGCTCTGGATTTTTTTTCCTTCTTTACACCTGCTTTATACCCATCTGCTAGCTAGGGCCTGCAGGTAGCCACAGAACAAGTAAATTAGCTTCTTCTGCCATACTCATATTCCACTGTTGTTAACAACATACATATGCACACAGGTGAGCATTCTTCATGCTTCATACTTGGCTAACACATTGAGGACACTTCCAGTGTGATCATCCCTGATACACTGCACAAATGAATACACATATCTGTACTTGGCATTTCAGATATTTCTGCAGTCTTGGGAGTCTAATAAATGCAGAAGAGATGGCAGGAACTGTTGCAGTATCATATAACGAGACACAGAAATAATGGTGGTTCATAAGTGGTAGAGAAGCAATCACAGAAAAAAACCCTCATACTGTGGAGGTACAGATTGGAGAGCTGGACCAAAGCTAACAAAATGAATTTCAACAGAGACAAATGTAAGATCCTGCACTTAGGCAGAAAAAACAGAATGCACAAATATAGGATGGGGGACACATGGCTGGATAACAGTATGTGTGAAAGGGATCTAGGAGTCCTGGTAGATCACAAGCTGAATGTGAGTCAGGAGTGTGATGTGGCAGCCAAGAAAGCCAATGCAATTCTTGGTTGCATCAATAGGAGTATTGTGTCTAGATCGAAGGAGGTAATGATACCACTCTATTCTGCATTGGTTAGACCTCGTCTGGAATACTGTGTCCAGTTCTGGGCATCTCAGTTCAAGAAGGGTATCGACAAACTGGAACATGTCCAGAGGAGGGTGACCAAGATGGTGAAGGGTCTGGAAGCCATGCCCTATGAGGAATGGCTTAGGGAGCTGGGTACGTTTAGTCTGCAGAAGAAAGGGTTAAGAGGGGACATGATAGCCATATTTAAATATTTGAAGGGATGTCATGTTGAGGAGGGAGTGGGTTTGTTTTATGCTGCTTCAGGAACTAGGATAAGGAGCAATGGATTCAAGCTGCAAGAAAGGAGATTCCACCTGAACCTCAGGAAGAACATCCATGCTGCCTTGGAGTCTCCTTCTTTGGAGGTTTTTAAGCAGAGGCTGGATGGCCATCTGTTGGGAATGCTTTTATGGGTGTTCTTGCATAGCAGGGGGTTGGACTCATTGGCCCCTGTTGTCTCTCTGAACTCCATGATTCTATGTGGAAGGGATTTGATGACACAGGTGGATTATGTGTCTGACAATCAAAAGAAGGAACTGGAGGATCAGAAAGATAATTTTTTTTCTAATTCCTTCACTTTATTGAAACAGTCATTTATAATGAGTACTTCCAGGAAACACATAGAAACCAAACATGGTTACTAGTCACAACATCCATAAATAAGCTGTATTCAGGGCAAGGAATTTGAGGGAAAGTTATCTACTACAAACACAAATGTTCTAAAGAGCTCAAATAAATCCCAAGAAATGGAGTGCACTTCTTATTTTCAATGAGGATCAATAATTTCTTTGAGAAATCTATTTATAGACAAGCCAGTGTCAAACGCTAACTTTTTACAACATAAATGCTCATATAATTAATTGTGCAATACAACTGCAATATATCATTCTTCATCATGTGGACAGTGAGAACAGATCTGGGCAAATGTCCAACAGAGTGAAGCAAAACCACAGTGTGCTGAATTTGGATTATATTATAGGTTGTTGTGGGTTTTCCAGGCTTTGAGGCCGTGTTCTATTAGAATTTTCTCCTGACATTTTGCCTGCATCTGTGGCTGGCATTTTCACAGGATCTGGTGGCATGGAAGTGAGACAGGGTATATATACTTGTGTAGTCCCCAGGTGGGAGGGAACAATTTGCATTTGCTATAGTTGGCCTGTGTGATGGCCTACTGTTAAATGGGATTTCCCCCAGGGTGTATGTTAGTCAGAGGATATGCATAACAGTGTCTTAAGCACATTAGCAACCATTGTATTGTTCCCTGTATACTATATTGGTATATTATATTGGTCATGCTTTACTTCAAACATTAGTCTTCCACTATAGGATGTGTCATAGGTATTTGAATTGGTTTCTTTACTATTTCAGGACCAAAATCCTCCTATATATTCTATATATTCCAATTTTCATTCAACTACAACATCAGTCACATCCTTTAAAAATCACAAGCATGACAAATATTTTTCATTCAACAACATTAGTCACATCCTTTAAAAATCACTAGTACGACAAATAAAAAAATATATATGGAAATTCAGATGCATGGCTTTCTATGCTCTTATTGATCACAACATTTATGTTTTCATTTGACAATCATATAAGTATTTCTAAATTACTGTAATAATGGAAGGTACCTCCATATAGACATATCTTAAAACACACTGCTGGTAAATACAATGGCATCAGGTTTGTTTGTTTTAATTAACTATATCACAAATCCAATTGCTTGTCCTACACAACCATCCCAAGTTCATTGACTCAGAGGATCAGCAAACTGATTCACTAGGTATACTCTAGTTGAGAACAGCAATTGGATTTGGGCCTACAGGTTGCATCTAGTTATAGTCGCACTTAGAGAGACCTTCTGAAATCAGTGGAATCATGTCATGATTGACAACCCACTTTAAGCATGCCTGTGTCTAGATTCAGCCATATTTTCTAATAGTTTATAAGTTGTCTTTACTCCACTCTATCTTTCTTTTCTGGCTGGCCTTGTATTGAAGAGCCATTTAGTGTTTTATTTGTGTCAAGGACTAAAATGCCTCTCTAAAGAACAACTGAGAAAATCCACAGCGGCATGTATTCAGTACCATTGCTAAATTTTATTCCAAGACTACAAACCCTTCCAGAACCTTAAGCCCAAAAGATCTTGGGAAAGTTCCTTTTTTGAACAACTCCCAGAAACTCCCAGCTAGATTTGTTATAGTCCCAAAAAGGACTTCCCCAAGCTCACAAAGTAAGTGTCAATAGCAGTTAAGTTCAAGTACTAGCTCATCGTACAATGTCCACAATAACATCCAGGTTTTCTATAGTATTTTTCAAATGAGTCTTTTCTGAACATATTCCTGAGTAGTTTTTGCCATGCAGCAAAATAAAACAAAATCCAAAATCCACAGAACAGTCATGTCTTTATTGGACCAACTAAAATGCAGAAAATACATCATGCAAGCTCTTGAAGCTTCACTGGTTTCTTCATCAGGCAAAGATGTTAAAAATCATACAGGAGAAGAAAAGAGATTATGTTAAAATCACAGGCCTACATTTTGTCTCAGAGATTACTTTTGTTGCCAGTTAAGATGGCCTGGAGGGATCTCGGTGCATGCGGAGACCAATCCTCTTCTTGACATGTGGAGACTAAGGACAAAGGGCAGTAAAAGACAGGTTAAAAAAATTCAGCTCCATTAGCAACAGAAAAGTAACTTCCCTTGAGATCCAGGATGTTCCTATCCTGTGTGAACCTAACTGTCCCTTTCGTAGGCATTCTGTACTGTTCCGGCTGGAAAAAACTTTTAGGTGTTGTATAGGCAAAATTTGCCAATCTTAGTCCAAATGAAAGAGTTTTACTTTTGTTGGAGATAGAAACATCAAAGAGTTAAGTCACAGTTGATTAATTCTCTCTTGTTAAAGTTTTCTCTGTTGTAAGAGCTTCTGAACAATTGAAGAGTACAACTTTAGACTGAAGAATTATATTTTAAATAAGGTATATATTTGGGGGGAAATTAATACTTGTATTTTGCCAAAGTCATCAATACAGTAAGAAAAATCAATAGTACATCCAGGGACAAAATTCTGTCTCTCTCCCTGATGTGATCGCTTGCTGCATGCAGGGCATTTCCTTTTGATGCAAAGTAGTTTTTATATACGTGTTCCCTCTATAGCAGCACATCTACCATGTACTTTTGCTAGTATTCAACAACCACCTCTATTTTTAATTTCATTTCTGCTTCTGTCATATAGTGAACAAAAGGCTAACCAGCTGTCTGCCTCTTTGGTTTATGTTGTCCTCAGCAACATAGGAGCATGCTATAACTTGCTATTTCTATATAAAATCACAATCAAAGAAGCCTGACATTTTTAAAGGTTGATAAAACTAAAAGCTGTTATCAGAGTCCATTTATGAAATCATAAAACTTCTCTTTTTTTCTCTTTGTATAAAGGAATTTTTGTTGAAAACACCAAAAATCTATAACAGTTTAGCAGAAGACTTAGTCCAGATTCCTATTGGTTTACTTCTTCCAGGGTCACACAGTGGTGGTAAGGAAAGACAGATAAAATCTGCTGGCTCTAAACAGTCTATTTCTCCCATGACTTATTTCTCTCACAGCCACTGCACCTATGGTCTTTCTCCTACTACTACCAATGTATGCACCAGTGTGGTGCACCACGAAGATCCTAGTCTATTTCTGAACTTTAAATGTTTGGTGGTTGTGGTGGTCTACATGCCTTCCATCAGTTATGGCAACCACATTATAGGTGTTTCTTAGTAAGATCTATTTAGAGTAGGTTTCCCATTACCTTCTTACGGGACTGAGAGAGTGTGAGTTTACTCAAGGTCACCCATTGGGTTTCCATGGTCAAGCAGGGATTCAAAGCTGGGTCCTGGTCCACGATCCTTGTCAACACTCAAAGGCTATACCAGGAGAATATAAGTTCTGGCAGGTTCTATTAGCTTGGGAAGGTTTGGGGTAGAGCCTGAGAGCCAGAATATGTCTCAGTCGTTGAAGGATCAGCCTAGTTAAATATGGAGAAGCTTGTCACCAGAAGTTTAGCCACTAAGCGAAGAATTGGTGGTAACAACTATTAATGAGTGATTGCAATCTACCACTGCTAAGTAGGCTACATGCTTTAATGAAATCATCAAGCTACAGGGTTAATGTTTATTAACTTAAGAGTATCAATGATATGCTCTAGCTACTGGGAAATCCAGTTGGGAATCCTAATGTGGTGACTGTTTAAGGGGAAGACCAAAATCCTTCATACCTTTATGCCTGAGACCCACACCCCTGCCCTCTTTCACAGCCTGAATCTACTTGGGTTGCCAGACTGAAAACTGGGGAGGGCTCCTTTACCTTTAATGGTTGTATGGAAGAGGGGATTTCAGTAGGTTTTGCTTGTCAGGCAACCATACAAAAATCCTCTCTTCCAAAAGAAGACAAAAGTCCTCTGCAGTTTTCACTCCCACAATCCTACTGGAGGCCAAAGGTATCAAACACACACACACAAAAAACAAAACTGTGAAACAAATAGGTGCAGTGCATGAAGAAAAACTCAAGGGGAACTTACTCATATAATTCTGTCATGGCCACTTACAATTTATATCTTCAGAGGGCCTGTAAGTTTTGCACTATCAGGTTCCCTGAACCCTTAGAAATGGCTAAATAATTGTGTCTGAAGATGTATCCCATTCTCTTAGTAATTCTGGACAGGGCACCATTAGTGTGAAAGGCCCTCCATCATTACTCTGTCCAATTATAATATAAAGAGAAGGGGAGCATTATTTCCTGTCATTACCCAAGATAATGTGAGAGCATTACTGGAAATTAGTATAAATGATTTTTTGTTGCTAATGGAAAAGTGAATCTCCAATTAACAGGACAGGTAAAGAACAGGTTGCCCGAAACATACTTGCTAGTTCTCTTTCAAAAAGCTAAACTTTGTATTCAGAAAAATCAGTTGCTGGATCAAGGGAGGTAATGGTACCACTCTATTCTGCATTGGTTAGGCCTCATCTGGAATACTGTGTCCAGTTCTGGGCACCTCAATTCAAGAAGGATATTGACAAGCTGGAGCATATCCAGGGGAACACAACCAAAATGATGAAGGGTCTGGAAGACATGCCCTATGAGGAGTGGCTTAGGGAGCTAGGTATGTTTAGTCTGCAGAAGAGAAGATTATGAAGGGACATGATAGCCATGTTTAAATATTTGAAGGAATGTCATGTTGAGGAGGGAGCGGGCTTGTTTTCTGCTGCTCCAGAGACTAGGACAAGGAGCAATGGATTCAAGCTGCAGGAAAGGAAATTCCATCTGAACCTCAGGAAGAACTTCCTGACGGTCAGAACTGTCTGGCAGTGGAATATGGTGTCTTGAAGTGTGGTGGAGTCTCCTTCTTTGGAGGTTTTTAAGCAGAGGCTGGATGGCCATCTCTCGGGAGTGCTTTGATGTGGGTTCCTGCATGGCAGGGGGTTGGACTGGATGGCCCCTGTGGTTTCTTCCAACTCTGTGATTCTATGATTCTAGAGTGGGTTTTAAAGCACAGACCAACTGAATTTTTTTGAGGACTGGTAACCATTTATGAAGTTTTTGAGCAATGGGAATTAAACAATGCAATAGTCTGTGGTTATGTTTACTAGTGATTCTAGTAAGATTACTTAGTTGAATCTGTGGAATAGTATTCTTCCTTTTTCTTCTTTTTCTTCTTTTTCGTTACAGTTTGGTTTTGTTCTCAGCAAAGGCCCACAGCAGCAGGTTGGTGTGTAGGAGTGGTCAAATGGTCCAGTCTGAGTCAAGATGCAAGAAGTGATTGGCTTTTGACCAATCCAAAAGTTGTATCAGCAGGTCAGGAGTCCAGGTACATCAGCCAGCAAAGAGTACACAGAATAGTCCAAAATATAGTCAGTCCAAGGTCAAGGCAAAACAGGAACACCAGTACTGTGCAACTAGGTAAGACAATTGTTGGCACTAAAGCTGGGAGGCAACTGTCACAATATTTATGAGTAGCTCCTCCAAGGGTACGAGTGTCTCATTAGTGCTAATTAAGTCAGCATTTATTACTTACATTTTCCTGTCCACCTTTCAATGAAGGATGGGGGGATTCTCATCTTCAGCATTTGTAGTCACACTTTGCTTGCAACAGATCTTTCACTGCCTCAGCCACCATCTACTGGAGCTCAGAGAAAGCTATGGCTTCCAGGCAATCTGTTCCCTCCTCCTCTTCCTGTTCCTCATCATCTGAGTCCTCCAAGGGATGAGTTATGACATCTTGGTAGGAGGGATCACAGCCCTTTTGTGTTTTAGTAAGTTGCTGTTTAGTGTTTCAGTTAGTTAGTGTGCAGTGTTTTATTTTAGTATGTTAATACTTTGTTTTAGTTTTGGAGGTTTTTCCTTCTTTCTATCTCTTCTTTTCCTTTCGAATGTATTTCTTTTTTTTCTTTTTTTACTGTGAACTAAATTTTTTGTTTGAAAACTAGGAAATAAACAATGAGAAAATCAATTGCTAGAGTAAAGCCTAGACTTTGCCACTTTGAGCATCAATTCCTACTACTTCAGAGAAACACTGGTATTTTACAAAATAACATAAACCAAAAGTACAGGGCCCTGCCTTAAGTTTCAGTAGTGGGGAAAATAGTATATGGCAAATTACAACAGTGGAAGAGTACAAATATATATCAACAGTAAGTTTTCATTTCAGTTGGGTTTTGAGAACTAAGAGGTTAAGAAGCACAGAACTAGATATATAGGCTTCTTCTGGAGCATAAAGTCTCAAGCCATATCATCCTTGGAGAAAAATTTACAACTATTTTTAGATACAATGCAAAGAAACACTGTTCGCTGAGAGGGAAAGGGGCAAAATGCTGTTGCATGAGCAGTACCCTTTTATACACAGCTGAATTAGCCAGCTTGCTAAATTCTTACCTTTGATATCATAGAATATAATTATTTTTTCCATTTAGCAATCATATGTCCATCTTGCTCTCCACTATAAAATTCCCAAACATCATTTAAAAATAAAATGCAATACAATACAATTCAAAAATACAATAAAATAACCTGTAAGACCTTTGGCTATTCAAACCTGGAAAATCTTTTTAAGAAAACCTGGCATCTAAAGATAAAGTCTGATGTCAAACGGACAGAGTAAGGCAGAGAAAAGGTAGGCACAAAAGGCACCATGACAGGAAAGAACTTCACCGTAGTAGCCATCCATTTCATTTCAAAGGATGGGACATAGGGGTCTCACAGCAGCGCCTGTAGGGATGGGCAGATTTTATCAGAAATGGCAGTCTTTGAAACTTAGTCTTATTGGTAGTCAGAGGGCAAATTGGAGGGTTTTAGAAATGCTTCGCTTTGTCCCATATACCAACCAGTACACTGTTTGACTTGCAGACTGTTAACACCATTTGCTAAGCAAATTATAGCTATATAAAAATGGTGATAAAGATGCAACTGTAAAGCTGGATCCAGGATTATTCTGTTTCTCACACTGACAAATTTGAGAACTTAACTATCCCTTTCATCCTTTGTGTGATGAAAATGAGATAAGTGGTTTCGAAGCATGTGAAAGAAACAAAACTATCAAGAAAACCCCCCCACAAGCAATAGCCAAAGGCTTTAGAATATTTTTCTTGAGTTTCTTTTAAACACTATACATACGCAGTGGTTAAATGCCAGTACTGCAAGCCACAAGGTTGTGAGTTCGATCCTGCCCGGCTCCAAGGTTGACTCAGCCTTCCATCCTTTCACAGGTCGGTAAAATGAGTACCCAGCTTGTTGGGGGCATGTATAGAAATGTTTCGAAATACATGCTATTTCTAAGTTGTTCGCCGCCTCGATCCATATGGAGAGGCGGGATACAAATAATAAATAAATAAATAAATAAATAATGCTTAACCATATATTTGTTGTAATCTAAGTGGCCCCTCCACATGGGCGAGGGCCCCTCCACAATCAGAAGGGTTCAAAGTGGAGAACCTTCATGAAAGTAGGAAAATTATGAATAACTCCCCCCATAAGCCCCCTCCCATCCCTCTCCAGAGCTGCCTCCTCCCATTCCCTTGCCTCTGGCCCTGGCACTCCCAGGGTGAAGAAAAAAGACACGGTGAAGGGATTACCAGTAGTTTCCCCTCAGACAGAGACAAGTGGAGTGCTTAGTTCTAGAGTTCCAGCTACTTCCAGTCACCAACTTGAGAAAAGAGATTCTTCCCAGAGGGGAGGGGTAAGAACAAAGAGAACATCTGACCAATCAGCTGCCATTACACAGCAGAATGTGCAGCCACGTGGCAGAGAGGACACGCCTCCAGCAGTGAGGAGGGGCTTGGCTCACCCAATAGGAAAAAAGTCAATTTTAAACACAAGCCTGGAGTGAGGAATGCAAGGGAATGGGATAGGGAGAATGGAAGGGAGAGGCAAGCACATGCCTTGCAAATAATCAAATTCACACAGAGCAAACCCGCAAATATGGCAGGAGGATTGTAAGTACATGGTGACAGTTAATCAGTTCTTAACTGTTTCAAAATACTATGCATTAATGTATGTAATCACTGTGCTAAGAATTCACAGAAAATGTTTGATTTTTATTATGCTATTATGAACATTCCTGGGAATGTAAGTTAAATTTGGGGAAATGAAAAAGTGAGCTATAATACTGAACCGTTCACTCTCCTTTCACATAGACTGATACCCTTTGTTACAATGAAATTCAGACTTTCTCTTGTTCTCAAACAGTCATAGAGATGAAGATGTATTCACAACACCTGTTCTGTAAAAGTGAAATGACAGCTGCTTTATTCAAACTAGTGCTGCAACAAGTTATGACTGTGTGCACATGTGTACACATGGACTATAGCACAAGGGCAAAGGGTGAAGAACTTCATCATAGGGCCTAAATATCCTAAAGGCACCAGATCATGTCTGATCTTGGAAACTAAGCAGGGTGGGAGGCTGGCACATGCTGTAGGCAGTATTTCAGAGAAAGAAACTGGCAAAGCCATCTCTGAGTATTCCTTGTCTAAGAAAACCACATGAAGATCATGGGATTACCACAAATGGACAGGGGACTCAAAGGCACACACATCCTATTCCAGGGTGCAGCTAGGATGTGGGGGCAAAATGAGGGCTTTGCTGTAGGCTATATTTCAGAGGAAGGAAATAGCAAAGCCACCTCTGAGATTCCATGCCTAAGAAAATCCTACGAAATTCATGGAGTTCCCATAAGTTGACAGGGAACTTGAAGATACATACACACATAGTATAGCCATCACCAGAGCCAAACAGTTAGGGTGCTGTCACAGAACTCAGGAGTAGATTAGCTGGAGTAGTAAACTCAAACTAGGAGCACTGAAATTAGGGAAGGAGAGATTATATTCCCTTCTCCCATGGTCAGGGATGATGGAAGATTTTATTTTTATTTATTTGATTTATATCCCTGCTTAGCTCCCAAAAGGGACACGAAGCGGCTTGTACCTTCCCTAAATTCTTCACTTTAGTTTTCTCCAGTTGATATGAACGATAGCCATTCTGTTATGAAAGAATAGGATGCACACTAGACAGTGCCAGAGTGGAAACAGACCTGCTGTCATTTCTACACAATAGCCATTCACAATCAATACTGCTTCCAACTGTGAACACTGCCCTTTGGTTTCTTTCTTATCGCATTTATTTAATACTAGCGTATATACCCGGCATTGCCCAGGATTTTATTTTCTCATAGGTAATACTCGTTAGAAAGATTTAAGAGCCTGTGTCTCTAATTCTCCAAACTGTCTTGTCCAGTACCTGTAACTCTTCCCCATATTCCCCAATCCAGTCTGTATTCAGAGTTATGAAAATACACAGGTTGGCTTCCTGAGGGAATACACTGGCCTCCTCCTTGCTGTTAGGCCTCATCTCCATAGCAACTGGCCTATTCAAGACCCAAAAGCTCTCTGGCTGAGAATTCTAAAGACCCCTTCCGAAACTGTAAACCCGGATTCCATAGAATCTTCTTGGGCAGCCAATCCTATGAGGTCAGGTCGTCACCTGATGCACACAAACATACAGACGTAGGCCCTTTTCGCACAGCGTTTTGGAAGTGAGAGGGCCTCTTGAGTAAATGTGAGGGGCAGTCTGCATGAGCAGAGCAGCCCTAAAATACAAAAACCTCATATAACACATGAAAATATGTTCACTATACAATCACGATTGCTAGAATTCCGTATGAGAGATTTTTATATGTAGTTATGGTGCTACACAGTAAATCCCAGCCTGACTTCCCAAATCCCCACATATTAGGAAGCAGCCACTGTGATTGATGGGATTGATGAGAACATCAGAAGGTTGCTTACCAATCAACAGGGGCACAGACCTCTGTCCAAAGCAGTGGCTTCTGTCTGGGAAACGGGGATTGAATGACTTTCACAGTCCCTACATAAGCCTTAAATTAGGGATTGTGACTATGTAATGCTCATGAGTGTGTACCTCTACGTTGCGCATTCTTAACTGCCACAGAGGATTCCAGCCAATGAAACAACAATATTAAATGAGGTAGATCCAGTGCCATTTGGAAATGCAATAAAGAAGCATTCTAGTATCTAACTTTTCCAATAGATTCCAGAGCAAGGGGTATTATCATTATGATTCATGTCAGGCACTTGTGGTTTGCAGAAACATTCTCTCCTAATTTCCTGGTGGTTTGTATTCCCTCGCTGTATGTACCAGTTAACTGTTCTCCTGAAGAATGTATCAGGTTCAGTTCCCAGGAAATACCTTGGACCAAAAAACTTGGAGAGACTCCACAGTTCTGTGTAGATCAGAGATGAGGAAACTGCAGCCCCACAGATGTTTCTGGATTCCAGTTTCCATTAACGCCAGCCAACATGCCCAGGGATTTTGGGAGCTGTAGTCTCACAGCAGCTAGAGAACAACAAGTTCCCTACACCAGTAATACTTTCTTCTGATGAGGGAAGATATCTCTGTTTCTTCTGCAGTATTATTATTTTTTGTTTTTGAAGCAGGATAAGAAATTATTTTATTTTTCTCCCAAGAATGAATATTGTAAACAACATTTCCACCCACCCAACCAGAAATGTATGACCACATTTTATAACAGAAATCAATGTAAGTCAGCTTCATTTCTTTGTCTGGAGACAACAAATAAAACAAACATTTTTTTTCTTCTAGGTTTCTATTACAACAACAATGCTAAAAACTGTATCAGAAAAACTGAGCTAAATAACTGGGGGAAATCTCCTTTTAGGACAGGTAACTTTTCCAAGCTCAGAGTAGAGGTGCACATGCAGTTTTTCAATGTCATCTGGCAGTAAGTAACAGTATCAAGGATACCTCTAATCAAAATAAAGATCCAGTTTGAAGGTAAAACTTGGAGGCTGCTAATAACCCTATTCCCATGACGGTGATCCGTGTGTTGGGTATACCATGTCAATGCTTCTTACAGAATGCATTGCTTTAATGATGGGTCATATGTGCACAGCATATCCATGGCTACATGTGATTAAGGAAACATGTGTTGCCAGAACTTACTAATGGAACACTTCTGTGAAGAAAGATGATTTGGGCAAGTTACACCTGGGGTTCGGACTATAATGTTTAAATGAGACTTGCTGACAACCCCCCCCCCCCAAATAGTAACATGTTCTAGGCTGCAGAATTGCAACAAAAGCTTCTCTCTTTGTCTGTTGTTTTGTAATAAGACATCTGCTTGTACTTGCTTTCTCTCTCAAATGCAATATACCTTTTGAACACTGAACAAGTATTAAACAAGGCAAGGAGAAAGGTGGAGAGGGTGGGGTTCCCCCTCTCTTCTATAACACTGGAACCCAGTGTCAACAAATGAACATGCAGCACACATTTAAAACTACAGCAGGGGTGAGCAACAGCAGCTAGTCTAGGGAACAGTTTTCTGCTCCAGAATCCTCCATGGGCCAGACAGATTCTCAAGAACCAGAGGGACTGTGCAAGGAGGTCCACTTAGCATTTTGAAAAATGGTTAGTTTTTAATATTAAATAGCGTAGGACAGCCCCCAAAAAACTAGACTTGCTGCTACTGGAGACTTCATGGATAGGCAATTCACCCTGTTTCCCCCTGCCCCAGAAAAAGGGTAATCTGGAGGGGCTGAAGTCTGCAAAAACAGTCTTGGGGGAAAGCATGTAGCTCCAGGGCTGCACCTCACCCCATCCCAAATGACAGAACCCACTACCACAAGATGCAATTGCTGGGTCAACTTGGAGGATAGTTTCACTGCACATTATAGCACTTTTGTACAATTTCAGCTGCCTAGGTTCCATCTTACAAAACTGAGGATTTGTAGTTTGGTGAAGTATGCAGAATTCTCTACCAAACTTTAGCACTAGAGCTTTTTGACATGGAAGTCTAAGTCTTAAGAAACTACAAATGTTTTTGATACAAAAAAATAATGTAATCTTATGTATTTTTATAGGATATTAGTGTTGTCCTGTCTTTTTAATATTTATAATAGATTTATATTTTTGTTCTGTTTTTAGCCCCTGAAGGCCTTTTCTCACATAGGCCAAAGCACGTTGGGCTTTTTAAAGGAATAAACAGTGGATTATTTATTAACACATGGAGATTGTCTCCTTTCTGTTTCCTCTTTGTGTGCATCCACACACATACATATACTAATTTGTACTAGATGTTAACAAACATAAGCCCACTACTAGAGGCTATCATCTAGTGTAGGCAATCAGATTTTGGAAAAACTGCTTCTTGGAGTAAAACAACAGGGAGCAGCAATGCTGCCTGGGGATTCTGGGAACTATAGTCCAAGGAAGAAACTTGAAAAGTTCTGGGAACTACTTGGTTTACAGAATTACAAAACTACCAAACTCAGACGATATTGTGGTAAAATAACGTAGTTTTAAGGTTTCAAAGATTACAGTATTACAAGAGGCAGAGCAACATTGTTTCTATTTTCCCTATAGGTCAAGCTACACCAAAAATGAGGATTTTCAAAAAAAAAAGTGATTGTGACAGTTTTCATACACTTCTTTTTCTTTAGATTCTTCCATGTTGCCCCAAGAGCTAAAACCACATAGCAAATATGCAGCAAATGTAGAAACATGTAGAAATACATGAAAAACATGTAGCAAAGACATTGCTAGCAGCTTTCATGATGATATCTGAATTCATGTTCCAAGGCTATCAGGAGCCATATCAGGCTTTTCGATGCCTCATCCTGTGTAGCAAATGAAAAAATGATATTCCCTCTGAAGCAGATGATCAAGTTAGTTTCAGACACTAGAAAGCTGATGCTATGATGCAGGGAGGGGGTGTGCTTCCTTCCATCATCACTATGACGGTACTGAATAGGCAAATGTTATATAGTTTTATAAGTGGTCATTGTTTGTTTTGCTTGATTTTAAATACCACTCTGAAAACAAACCTGTGCAATTTGCTGAAGTTGCTTTATGCAAAAAATATTTTTAAAAAAGTGCTTGCATACCTGTGCATCTTTCCAATATGCACGAGAATAGCTTGTATTAAGTTCCCCATGCAAATGGAAAAATCACAGACTATCTCCCTGAGTGCTTTTTTTTCTTTCTTTCTTTATCTTTGTTTCTTTTTTTTCTTTTTTCTTTTTTTGCCTCTATGTGAGGGAAGTGAGATAAGGGCTTTTGTTACAGTGTTACCTGCAGTTTATTGGTAACATAGTTCAGCCACTTTCCACAGCTGACATCCAAATAGGTGGAGCCAAGGCCTTAGTATTGATTATCCATACCCTGCCTCCTCCTCACCCTGGTTGTTAACCACTTGCTCAGTGCAAGACCTTTTTCTTCCCACTCCCTGCCTCTGCTTTCAGGAGAGCTGAAGATGTTATTGAGAGAAAGAAAGGAGACATTGCTATTTATTCATTTATTTAATACTCTACCTTCCTCCTGACAAGAGAATCAAAGCACATTACTGCACTAATCAATGGAGTGAGAGAAACAAATAAACATACCTAATGCCATGACGTACCTTGAAGAGATGCATAGAATTTTCTACTGAAGTTTAGCGCTAGAACTGTCTGACAGAAAAATCTAAGTACCTTACTAAACTAAAAATCCAAGGGCTCCATATGACAGACCCATGGTATCAAAATGCTATAATTATGTACTGGAGATAACACTTTTAGATGGTTTTAAAATGGAATTTGAAAAATTCATTCAGGGCAAAGCCATCATTACAAGTGACTACTCATGTAGGCTCTATACGGCCATCACAGGAAAACAGGGAGAATGCCTCTGAAGAATACTTGCTGCGGAACACCAGTGGGGGAAAGCTACAATCATCTTGCTTATGGGCATCAACTTGGCCAAGGTGGTAAGGGCTTTGGTACAATCTAGCGACGTCTCTGTGTACAATAACACTTACTCTCTGCCTATGAAACTGTCTGTTTGATTTTCTTTTGGTGAATCAAATGACTATCACAGGTTGTCAGATTCTGTCACATTCATCTTCATTTTTGCTACTTTCCTGGAATGAAAAAATTATGGGTCCAGAACTTTTCTGACCACCCAATCAAAACGCTATGTATGTATGGAGTAGTGTCAGGTGAATGGAAGAGATGTGGTACTGATTTTAACTTGAATATTTTGGGAGGGTCACAGCACTATTCTAGGCTTCTGTTATCTTGTTATGCCACATTTTCAACAGTTGATTCAGGATTTTCTATGTGTAATTATTAGAAAATTGATCCTGCCATTTCTTCTTCTGCTTTTCTTCCCTCCTATATGGAGGTTGTAGAAGTTTCTTCTAAAATCTATTCTAGTAGTGCAGTGCTGGAGGATGTCATGCAGCTGGACCACTATGTTGACACATCACCGGAATAGTTTAAAAACAATTGTTCCTGTTAACATTGCTGGAAAGAGAGGAAAAGTTGGTAAAGCAGAAGCACACACATACACATAATACGTGACATTAAACATGCCCCACCCTGAAAGGAGTACTTTACAGCTGGAAATAGCAGAATTTGTTGGGTTCACAAGGCCATACAAAAACCTCAGGTCATATTAGGAAATGAGGCTGAACATTTTGGGAAAAGGCATACTTCATTTAGCACTCCTGGAGATGTAGCAAAAGTCTCAAGAAATACTGGGATATCATAGACTCATAGAATCATAGTTGGAAGAGACCCCAGGGGCCATTCAGTCCAACCCCCTGCCATGCAGGAACACACATCAAAGCATTCCCAACAGATGGCCATCCAGCCTCTGCTTAAAAACCTCCAAAGAAGGAGACTCTACCACATTCCAAGGCAGCATATTCCACTGCCGGACAGCTGTAACCATCAGGAAGTTCTTCCTGAGGTTCAGGTGGAATCTCCTTTCCTGCAGCTTGAATCCATTGATCCTTGTCCTAGTCTCTGGAGCAGCAGAAAACAAGCCCACTCCCTCCTCAATATGACATCCCTTCAAATATTTAAACATGGCTATCATGTCCCCTCTTAACCTTGTCTTCTGGAGACTAAACATACCCAGCTCCCTAGGCCATTCCTCATAGGGCATGGCTTCCAGACCCTTCACCATTTTGGTCGCCCTCCTCTGGACATGTTCCAGCTTATCAATATCCTTCTTAAATTGAGGTGCCCAGAACTGGACACAGTATTCCAGATGAGGCCTAACCAATGCAGAATAGAGTGGTACCATTACCTCTCTCAATCTAGACACTATACTCCTACTGATGCAATCAAGAATCGCATTGGCTTTCTTGGCTGCCGCATCACACTGCTGACTCATGTTCAGCTTGTGATCTACCAAGATGCCTAGATCCCTTTCACATGAACTGCTATCTAGCCACACGTCCTCCATCTTGTATTTGTGCATTTCATTTTTTCTGCCTAAGTGTAGGACCTCACATTTGTCTCAGCTGAAATTCATTTTGTTAGCTTTGGTCCAGCTCTCCAATCTGTCAAGGTCATTTTGAAATTTGATCCTGTCCTCTGGGGTATTAGCAACCCCTCCCAATTTGGTGTCATCTGCAAATTTGACCAGCATGCCTTCTATTCCTTCATCCAAGTCACTGATGAAGTTGTTAAATAGCACTAGGCCCAGGACAGAACCCTGTGGTACTTCACTAGTCACTTCTCTCCAGGATGAAAAGCATCTAATGGTGAGCACCCTTTGGGTTTGGTTGGTCAACCAATTCCAAATCCACCTAACAGTAGCCCTGTCCAGCCTGCATTTCACCAGCTTCTTTGCAAAAATGTCATGGGGAACTTTGTCAAAGGCCTTACTGAAGTCAAGATATGCCACGTCTACAGCATTCCCTTCATCTATCAAGCTTGTAACCCTATCATAAAAAGATATAAGATTAGTCTGCCATGACTTATTTTTGAGAAATCCATGTTGACTTTTAGTGATTACGGCATTGCTTTCTAAGTAATTACAAACTGACTGTTTAATGATCTGCTCTAGGATCTTTCCTAGTACTGATGTCAGGCTGACCGGGGGTGATAATTATTTGGGTCCTCTTTTTTCCCCTTCTTGAAGATAGGGACAACATTTGCCCTCCTCCAGTCTGCTGGGACTTCTCCTGTTCTCCAAAAGTTCTCAAAGATTATTGAAAGTGGTTCAGAAATGACTTCTGCCAGTTCTTTTAATATCCTTGGACGTAATTCATCTGGCCCTGGAGACGCGAATTCTGGTTTCTTTAGACACCTGCCATTTTTCCTCCTTATTGGCACAGTTTTCAATTATGCCTTCAGTATCTCACTTTTAAGAAATTCTCATCTGTCATGAACTCCTTTCTCTTTCAATATTCTTGACCATGGGATTTCAGCAAGTTACTCCCTAAGTTTACAGAAATCAGCTTTCTTAAAGTTTAGGATGCGTATCTGGCTACATTTGGCTTCTCCTTTCCACTGAATGAGGAACTCCAAAAGAGCATGGTCACCTCCCCCTAAGGATCCCACCACTTCCACCTCATCAACAAGGTCATCCCTGTTGGTCAGGATCAGATCTAAAATAGCCAATCTCTTTGTTGCCTCTTCCACCTTCTGGACCATATGTTCCTATAAACCAATTTAACTTCTGATATCTAGGATGACGTTTTGCTTGTCTTGAAATACTTCCAACAAACTTCAGGTACTATCCAAAGGCTTTTGTTTCCATTATCCAGGTGAGTTCATTTTTAACCTAGTACATTCCTAAGTGAAAGGAATCAGATACTTGCCTGTGAATTTCTACTGTCTAGATGCCAGTAAAAATGGCCACAAATAAACACAGCTATAGTTCCACAGACACAGATTCACGAGAGATCAAATGAGGTAAAGAGAAATGTTAGTGCTACAACAAAATGGATCCTAATGCTTAACTAGTGTAAGACTGCAAAAGCACATTAGCACTTTCACTATAACTCCTATAATAAAAGCAGCTCAGTGGGAAATTGTGAAAAGCAATTTCTGAAATGTTGCATGAGAGTAGATATGACATGTGATTAGTGAGAGGACGAAGGGAGGGAGGGAAAGCTGAGATATTTCAAGAAAGAACTGTATGGAAGAGCAGGAAAACCTGTGACTATGCAGGTACAATCAAAACAGTAAGAACTGGAAAGTCTCAGTACTTTTATATAGTCTGGTTCAGCCCAAAGATTTCTAGACATGGGGGCACAGAAAATGTCCCATATACAACCAATGCACAAGAACAAAGCAGTCCTCTCCATCTGGCTTTTCTCTTTATTTAAAAAACAAACAAACAGATAAACCAATGAATGGACTCACATACCCATGTATTCTCAAACTTCATATAAAACTTTTGCAGTTATTGACAATATTTGCAGTTATGGATGTGTCTAATCTGCTTATGCTCTCATGTGAATAATGAGAACTACTTTTCCCTGAAAAAGTTGCATCTGAAGAGCTGAGGTTGTATAAGAAGACAGCTCTGTTGTACCTCAGAAAAGATAACATACTTGAATGTTATATACCATTGTTAACATTTCATAACATTACTTCTAAAATCAAGTAAGAATTAGCATTATATTTTCAATCTGCTCACCCCTGGAGACAGTATTCGCATTCCTCCTTTTGCTTATACATGTTGCATTTAGAATGGCATGGAGACCATATTTAAAAAGACTTTTTGTTTTCAAGCAGTAGAGAAAGCAACATTCCCCCCTTGTTTTAAATTCTTTTCCTGGTAGCAAAAGGGAAAACCTGAAGGGAGGCAATTAGGAGAACTGATACCAAGAAGGCATCTTTTGCAGAGGTATTTTCAACTATACCAAAAATGTAAAACCAGAAGCAGTGTCAGAACCAGTGTTGTAAAAAGAATTGTTTGCTACTCTTAACCTACAAATAGAATTTCAATACACAGAAATGATAGACACTAACTGTATTGCACATGGAAGCCTTGTGTTGGCTCTACATTTATTTGGACTTGCCCCAGATATACTGAAATCAGTGTGACCTAACTTGTCCTGATGATTTTGATAGACCAAGTCTAGGTATGATCTAAATCTGAATCCACCTCATCATTTCTAATTGCAGTTCTCATTTTTAGGAATGTATTCTTCACTTTAAAGTAAGTGTGGCCTGCTTTAGTAACCTCAAGTCAACTGGGATAAAACAACAAGCATCAGAATCTGTAAGTACAGAACTTATTTTAAAAAATGAAAACATGAGGAAGATTTACCTATCATAATATTTGTTTCAAGATTCCACAATATCAGTATGAAATTCCTGGTGGGGGTTGGGGGGACAATATTACCACTAACAGACACCAGTCTGAGGAGGTAATGATGCACCCAGAACTCAACATGCTCTGATCTAGCACAGCCTTGAGTAAACAGGCAATTCCATTCTGCACATGCCATCACAATAACTTCCACTGTGAAAATGTTAGCTTACCAACAGCATGAGCCACATTTAGGTGGCAATACAAACAAGCTTGAAAAAAGAGAATTATTAATAGTTTTCACTGGTCCAAATCTGCCACTCAGTCTTCCCTCACTCTCAAGAAGAACAAAAAACTCACACTTCTGGGTACTCAGGAAAATAATACAACTTAAAATTATTAATGGATTTCTGATCAAATATAATGGTAACATTCTATCACCTCTTTGCAGAAGGTGAATGCAAAGCAGAGGAAAAGACTAGATGATTACTATTTTAAAACAGATAATTTGCAAATATACTTCCTCGTTATATAGTTCAGCATCTGTGTTATATAAACACACATAAATACAACAATTTGTGGAAATGTGTGTGGTGGGGGATAGCAAAGGGATAGCAATTCTCCATAGGAGGAAAAATGTGGTTACCTCTCATTTGTATCTGTTTCATTAGAGGCACAGCTAAATTTCTCCATGAAATAGTACCACTTCTGATTTAAAAAAGAAAAGAAAAGCTGCATCAACAGCAACAAATTACAAAAAAGTTGAGGTGGATTTAATTTGGTTTAATGAGAATGTACATACTCCTGAAAAAGAAATTAATCTCCAGTATTTGTTATGTTAAAATGTGTATTCATTACATTAAGATTATTTCACACTTGATAGGGCTCTGAAGAGGAATTTAGCATTAAATAATTTGATTGATATATGTCATCAGAAGAAATCCCAACAGAGCAACCTAGACAATTGAAAATGCTACATAACTGCTGAGCTGTGCAGAGCATGCTTACTCATTTCATGTGCCACCACAGTGTTGGAACTGAGAATAAAAGGTCTACCCCAGGCATGTGAAATCTAGGTTGAGCTCTCACAAAGGCCGTAAGGTGCAAATAACTGACATGGTTAGAGAGATGCTGGGATCAAGTTCCATAGTAGGCAGTTAAGAAAGGCAGCAAGAAAAGATTAGTCTACTCAAGGAAAGAGATTGCTCAGACTAAGGAGCCAACTTTGGCAAAGCTTGGTGTATCGTGATTGGCTTGCTAGTCAGCTGACTGGATTATGTCTTGAACTGCAGCCCAAAGGTCATCCTCAATCATACAGCATAGAATGTATTTTTTAGAAAAATACTTACCTGGACTTGCATGATGAACATCACTGCAGGGGAAAGTAAGCTTTTGATGGTCTCCATGGAGTGAGACCAGACTGTTACTTTTGATTGGTCCTAAGCACCAAGTCAAGACACATGATAGGGGCAAAGAAGACAGTGAAGCAGTTCACCCCGTATACGTGTCATTTGGTGCTCAGTGCTGACCTGCCCTCTCACCCTCAGTGCAATGTGAGTTAATCTGGTACTTTGGGGCCAGATAGGAATTTTTCTCCTTTTTCTCAGAGGTTCCCCCCACTTCCCCATCTCATACTGTATTTGATGGAATTGAGAAAATTGGCTCTGGGTGTTGTTGTTGTTCTTTGGCAAATAATGGGGGATAATAAAACTTTGGTGATCACCCATTGGCACCCATTTGGTGTAGGTTAGGGCTCTGGAACCACCTCTTTAGAGCCCTGAGTCCCAGGGAGTTGGTGAAGGAGGATACCCTTGAGGTTAACCTGGGAACAAGACTCTCACTTTTAGAGCTGTGCAGCTTGCATGGAAGTCCCTGGGTTACCTTTCAAGATGCTGGACTGGGGAGCAACCAAAGCAATTTGGATTGTCCCTGGGGAAGAAGTGTTATCGGCCATGGGTATACGAAGCACACTGCCACATTGTGACCCTGGCATCATCTGGACCCATATCATGTTGCTGCCCCACCTTTATATGTTTCAGGTTAACAAAATTTAAATAAAACAGGTCAAAATAAAGTAGCCATTAGTCAACCTGACTTTGTGTCTTGTCTCTTTATTCCATAGCTGAGCATCAAATGAATGTAATGACATTCTGGAGTCATCTATAACTGAGCATTGATATCTAGAACAATCCAGAACATCATCCCACTACTGTTCAGTGATGAATGGCTTCAGCATATCATTACTTTCATAAAAGCCAAATATTGTTCAAATATTGTACAGAGCTAAGTCAGGGGTTTTTTTTATTCCTTAAATGAGAAGGAAACCTAAGCTGGATCATTGGTCCGGTGTTGTGTTTGGGAAGGGGTTTTATTCCTTTGAAGCAGATGTAGTCCTGGTCCATACTGGGGTTCCTCCAATTTGCATAAGAAAAAGTCCTATTTTCTTCAACTGGAGTTTTGTTCTTATGCAAATGAAAAGATGTAGGAGTTGGGGGCTCTCAAGTGAGTTTCTCTCTCTCTCTGCAAATACCTGATGAGTAACCAGTGAAACTTCGGTGTACCTCACAGTTGCATTAGTTTTGGAGTCCACATACGCCCAGATGTGTATTCACAGGGCAGAGCTGGATATATTTCCACAGGATTCAACATGAGAACTGGCACCTAGAGAAATACATTTGTGTGTATGCACCTTCCAGTCACCTGTTGACCTACAACAACCCCATGAATTTCATGAAGGTTTTCTTAAGCAAGTTGTCTGCCATTCCCTTCTCTGAAATATAGTCTACAGCACCAGCTGTTACTTGGCAGTTCCCCAACAAAGTACTAAACAGTCCTGATACCACTTTGCTTCCAAGATCACATGGGATCTATATGTTTCATATCAATACAGTCTGTGTGTGTGTACACATACAGACACACAGTGATCCATATCAACAGACAGAGGCCATTTCCACACGAGACTGTTACAGCACTATGATTCCACTTTCAACATCCTATGGAAGCCTGGAGTTTGCAGTTTCGGGAGGGGCCGCCTACTCTGAAATAAGTTTGACTGAACTCAAGGGGGCTTCCTCCCAGCTAAGTAAGTACAGAATTACAACATTGGTTTCTCTTAGGGAATATATAAATAATAGGCAGTGCAATTATTTTATTGCTTGCTTGATTCTTAAAATATAAGATAAAAAGATAACTTATTCAGGTGATTTTAATACACATTGGGATAAGAAATGCTATTTTGCTATAAATGCTATAAAATTTGCAACAATGAGCAATGGCAAATTAAAACATTAAAATGGTAAATGTCTCCTTGGCCATTTCCGCATGCGGTAAGCGAATCGCTCCCTGCCGCTACTCATCAGATCTTCTTTGGATCCGGTCCGGTCTGGTCTGGTCCAGGGCAAGGAGTAGTAGTGTGTGATCGCAGATCCGCACTGCTCCAACGTCCAAAATGGCAACTTCCGGTTGGTTGTGGGTCACCACTGAAGCTCGCCAGCCTAAAGTCAATGAGAGCATTGGTGCGAGTCTGCGAATCTGCATTGGAGAGCAGGCACGCAATGGTGCACGCCGGCATTTTGAAAAACCTGAAAAACCAGGTTTTTCAAAAACATGCTGGAGGACCACTTGGGGTCGCTCCAGAGTGGACTGAGGTGCGGATCTACATTAAGTAGTCCGGACCCAGTCCGCTCCAAGGTGCAGACATCCTCCGTGGAGGACGCACTGCACCATTTTTTTTAACCTGTGCAGAAATGGCCCTTGTGTGAGTATGTACGTTCAAATTGCCTGTCAACTTATGGCAACTCCATGAATTTCAGAGCGTTGTCTAGGCAAGGAATACTCAAGAGGTGGTTTTGCCAGTCCCTTCCTCTGAAATATAGTCTACAGCTGACCCTACTTAGCTTCCAAGATCAGACAGGATCTGGAGCCTTTAGGATATTTATGCTCAAATGTCACTTTAACTATGTGAAAAGTTGTCATGCAAGCAACATGACTTTCTCAGCTGTTGGTAATGGCACAGACAATTTCTGTGTGTTTAGACTGATATGTCTATGGGATTGCTAATTTTGGACTTAATGCATTTTATTTGTCCCTGCCTTGAGCCATGGGGAGAGGCGAGTAGCAAATAAAATATAAATAAATATAAAATATAAATACATAAAATAAATAAAAATTATTTATTATTTATATTCTTTACCAGAACTGAATTTACTGAGTGGAACTGGACACACCACAAATCCTCAGGGTGACATGCAAAATATGTACATATACACTAAACTATTGAGCAATAATTCACCCATTTTTATAGCACAAAAGCACAGTGTTGGGTGAGACTTCAAAGGCAACCTAATGTCATACCTTGCTTATGGAGAAAAATTCCTAATAGAGCATCTCCTGCACATGGTAAGCCATTCACAATTTCTTACAGATCTCAGAAGGAATTCCCATGCTGTAGTACTTTCCCACACTATAGGTATGTTCTTTTGAAGAAACATTTTGAAGAAACATTATAGTAAAAAGGCTTTTATGTTTTCAAAAGGACCTAAACTCTTCCAGCCAGAAAACTGTAATAACAGACTAGGGGCATTATAAATAGCCATTTGTTATTAGAGGAACCTCAGTCATCAATTTGCTCATATGGCCAGTATTTGGCAACTGAATATCACTTTGGCATATATACTTCATGATAAGTTTGTACAAAGGATCAGAACTTTGCTACATGCACAGAAGCCAGATCTTGGGAAAGTAACATTTTGAAATATAACTCACAGAATTCTTACCCCACTCCCCGCCCCCCACAAGTCTGGGAGCTCTACACTAAGAAAGAAACTTTTCCACAAGCTCTGCTGAAAACTATGTGACGTGATGTATGAGATAATACATTTCTCTCTCTCTCTCTCTCTCTCTCTCTCTTCTCTTCCCTCCCTCCCTAACTTTTTCCACTGGAAAATGATGACTCTTAGCTTTCTTAAGACCAGAGGATCTTGTTCTTTCAGACAGCCTTTTGTGTTTTTCTGACTTGTACTACTCGTACTCCTGTACTGAACAATATGTTTTGGGCAGCGTCAAGTATTTCATTTCTTATATAATATTTGGCATCTTTTATGTAAGTGATAGTAACACACCAGTGCACAGTAACTTTCCACATTGGAAGAGCTGCTCGCTAGTCTGCTGTGTTTTTTCTTTCTTTCATGCAGTACCTATATTGATCGATCTGCTCTCAGAGTCTCAAGTTTGAAATGTAAAAAATGTTCTTTTAAAAAGCTCTGAGCATTACAGTCCCTTCTCAGTTTCAAACTCCAGATTGGTCTTGAAGAATACGTACGGGCAACTTTTTCAGCCATTACAGTCACACCGGAAATACAACTTTGGTCAGATGAAGATACCTAATTACACTATTTCTAAGCCATTCTGGCAGGGCTGAAATCCTTCCCTCTTTTTAGAATTCATTTTCAGGGATTCTTTGCAGTATATCAGCTTTCTTGTACAACTTGTCAACTACTCACACTCCCACTTTCTCTTTTTTTTGCTCCAGTGACTGATTAAGGCCATTTCTGCACTAGTCTGTTATAGTGCTATGATTCCACTTTCTACATCCTATGAAATCTTGCGGTTTGCAGTTTCAGGAGGGTCAGCTGTCAAACAGCCTAAATCACACCATGTAATCATCCCTTCTCTTCCACCAACTCTGACTGGTTGGGATCATCCATTTTACTAAAATAGAAAGCAGCAAAAAGTAATTTGTGGAGACAATGGAAATGTGGAGACAGTGGAAATGTAAAGAAAGCAATATTGCCTAGTCATCCTACATATCTCCATATCATTAATTTTTATTCCAAACTTTTTTCAAGTGAGAAATTCTGAGATTGAGTAATCCTTAAAATGGTTTCACTTATTATTCAGATCACAGATCAAATCCTGTTCTCAAGAGTCCATAGGTCAACATTTCCAATTCTGTATTAGCCTACCACTTTAACTCTGGTTCCATTGTTCACAAATACATGACTACCTATTAAAATGGCAGTGGTGGCAACTTTTTTTTGCTCCCAGTCCCTCTGAGCCAAAAATGTGACTTCAAAATGACAAGAAGCCACTTTCATTTCCCACCACCTGGATTTTCAGCCACTTTGTGGAGCTGAAAGTCTTTCAGACTTTTTGCTTAGTTGTGAGAGTTACAAGTATGCAGCATCATAATCTTCCATGTTTGGAAAGAATGGTTGGAAATATTTGGAAATATTTGTATGCCTTTTTTTTTGGTCCACAAATTGGGGAGATGGGGACAAATTAATCCGTTAATGACTTCTAAGAAAACACTTTTCAAATGGTCTCCCACCAGGAGAACAACAGAAAAGACATAATGTGATAAGTACCAGCCAAAGATGCTATTATTCTGCTGCATTTGTGATTTACCTGCTTTGTGTGACAAAGCCATTGGAGCCTGAGATTTCAGGGGAGTGTAACACTATCCAGCACAGGCTGAATCCCTGTTCCCTGATCTGCCTTGCAATTGACCAGGAGCATTTCTGTCTTGTCTACACACCTACACACCTCAATTTCCACCCTTGTCTTACAGAAAGGACCTTGAGATGAATAAAGACAACAAAAAAGAAAACTATGTTGATTTCTCCCATCTTTTTCTTTGTCAGTTCTCACTCGTTTCCAAAGCTACCAGCCAATGTAATCCTTTTGTCCTCTGAAAGATCTCTCTTATTATCTCCTCTTACTCACTCACACATGCCAGCTTAGTTTTGACCAGTCCCTTTGTTGCTCAACAAATACACTGCTGTAAATGGGGAGCTGTATTAAGAAGGGCATTTCTCAGAGAACTGTAATAAACCTAATGACACTTATCGAAGAACTGCTGCTTAATTGGTATGGCCATTCATTTAATTGGGATGCCTGCAGGTCTTTTAAGAGTAATCAATTATGGCTATCTTCTGTAAGAAACGTGATATGTGTGGAATGACTTTGCATTGCAAGTTGAGCAAAATTGCTATGCCATTTGTTTCTGAGGTTCTTTTAAACTGCTTGTGGCACCAGGAGCTGGACCAAAATGGGTAGCTGAATCTTTTGACTACTGCACATACAGATAGTGGGATACATAAAGAAACTTTTAAAACAGTAGTTACTTAAGATTAAAGCTCTGTTTACAAGGTACCTTTGGTCTAATAAAAATTTAGTCAATATGGGAATCTCTTTCTGTTTAATGATTTTTTCATCATATTTTGGAATAAAGATAGTAGAAATAGAATTTAAACAGAAAACCAGAGACAAGAAGGTCACATAATCAGGACAGGAGAAGACTGTTATTGTTGCTGCTGTTGTCATCATCCTTATCATCCTATTGGTGCTGGTGATGTTTACCGTTGTTGTTACTGAGTTTTTGAAATACGGAACAGAGAAAAAAGGCACATCTTGGTATGTGATTGACTGTGAGGAGTAACAGAGGCAGAAGAAAAGGCCAAGGTTGCATGTCTATTCAACAAAATTAATGGTTATATTATCAATTATTATGGAGAAGGTTAAGGAGAGGAAGTTTTGGGATTAAAGTTAAGTATTTTAGACTTCACTGTGTTGAGTTAAAGATGACAATGATTAAACATCTCAGTGTGTCTATTAGGCAGGCAAGTGACAACACAGGACTGGATTGAGGAGAATTGGTTTGGAGAGCATTGGTTTTGGTTGCCACAAAAAATAATATAAGTCATATTGCAAACAAAAGGATTCCATGAGGCCATCCAAAGGGATCATGCACTGAGATGTATGGGGGCCAAGAACAGAACCAAGAACAACCCAACAGAGAGGGGGAAGGCAACAGAAGTGTTTCATCTAGCTGAAACTCTGAACTTGTAGCCATTCCAGTCTTCCCACTTTTAGGCAAATTGAGTTATCTCTAGCCCTGAGCACACTACAACTGATAATACATATATGCACAGATAGAAAAAGCTGTCTTGTGCTTTGTTTTGACTTGTAGCACTGATAAATACTCTGATTTCTCAAAGCTAGGTCAGGCTAAACATTAGTTTACAATTTCCAACTGTGAATGGGCACTCTGCTTCACTAAACAGGGGTACATAACACTACAACCGTTTGTAGAGCTACATAAGAATTACTCCAAAGAAGATTACAGCTTACTTCTGCCAGGAGGAAATAGTGCACATAGCTTTCTCCCAAAGAGCTGTTGATGTGAAGGAGATAAGTCTTGAAATGAAACCGTGGTGGTTAGGCCTGAAAATACACGTAAATAACATAGAAAGGAAAAGGAGTTAGTAAAAAAAAAAAAAAAGAGTTAGAAAAAGCCAGCAGCTGGTTCCTGTAAACTAAGGACACAGGCCTTTACACACTGACTTGGGAATAAGCCCCACCAAGCTCAGGGGACCTTCTGCTGTATAAATAGTAATATGCATAAGCTTGACAGTCATTGATATGTCAGCTTAAGTTTAATATGCAGATAATACAAAGTCAAACACAAACATGCCATAAAGCCTCTTGCACTCCCATCAAGGGAAATAATTTACTATCTGAGCTTGATTTTCAATGTTATCAAGAGCTTCTAGGCAGCAACCTACTATTACGTGGAACATTAAGACTGATGAAGCAATCATATCACAATGATTGGAGACATTAACTGTTCAAAGTCATCATTACACTGGGCCCTGCAGAGTTCTGACTGCTTCCAACTATGGTCAGGGCTTAAAGAGTGAGATTCCAATTACTGGATTGTAATTGCAGTGGCTTTCTGGAAGGGTGAATCTTCTTAAATCCATCTGGTCAATAACTAGTTCATGTCCTGAAGGATTCCATCAGCATTCATTTTCAGCTGTATTCCTGGTCTCAATGATCCTTTATGGCAGGAAATATCTCTGGATAGCATGTCTCAAGGAAGGAAAAAAGAACACAACAAAATTTAAATCTGATGTTGAGTACTCTATTCTTAGGGTAAATCCTGCTGTTAACTTATTTCATTACAATCTTTCTTTACACAGCTCTTGCACTTTTTCACAGGTCTCTCACACACAGTATCTCAGAGCTTCCAATCCTTTCTGGTTCACTCCTCTCCAACACTTCTTACTCCATATGTAGACAATATGAATGGAGGAGGAACAGGAACATACTTCTTGGTCTCTCCTGACATGTAAACTGATGATCTGGCTCATGACATAATGTGCCATCTTGATCTTGCTCCATAGATGCCCATGCATTCAGCAACACAACATTATGCACATAACTCAGAGCACAACAGTGTAAATTAATCACATAGGTTGTCTTTGTGTGCACAGGTGAACAGGCATGTACATAAGTGCCTATTTGCAAATCTCCTAGTCATCATATGGCTATCTGTAGGGATAGTGGGGCATACTATTACAGGCATAGAGTCAACAGGTACAGAACTATTTCTCCTCCACGTATGAATAAAGTACTGCTTTCCCCATCAACTAGTATTCAAAAGTATAGAGCCTCTGACGCTGGAGGTAATTACATACATAGCCACTATGACTTAGTAGCCAGTGACAGCCTTATCCACTATGATTCTGACTAATTCATTTGAAAGCCATCCAAGTTGGTGATAATCACTGCATTTTGTGGTAATGATTCCACAGTCTGATATGAATATAGTTGTGGTCAAACCACAATGCAACAGGGCAAGATGAATTCACATTCTGAATTTCATAAAAATGTCTCTCAGTTTATATTATGGAGTTGTATGAGTCTTACAAGGGACAGCGTTGCCAAAGAAATTTCACTTACAACAAAGTTTGAGATAATTTCTGCAGATAGAGCAGTTGACGAATTCACCTGCTTCATTAAAGTAAAGTTATTGTGTTGTGGAACATTTTTTAAAAAACAAACAAACAAACCACTGGAATATTTGCTGGGAATCTACACATTGCTGTATTTGTCAGAAGACAAATACAAGGAAGAGGAATGTGAAAAAATGTATAAACAAATGCATAAGAATGGAAACTTAATAAAACAACAAAACATTGTTATCTTATAAAGATTACTATGGAGATGTTATATTGGTTTGAATAGTATTTGAACCTGATATTCAAGTTTTGCTTCTTTAAACCAAATTTATATGTAACAACTTTTCAAAAATAAAACCATCGCAAAAATGTATTTTCTAAACAGTATTCATTCCCCCCACCCACCCGTGCTACCCATGGGAAGGGGGAGACGTCTTTCCTTGCCTCCCAGGATGGGAGACCATGCAATCCCTGTGCAACTTGGTGGCACAGTGGGCAAGGGAGAGGCCAAAGTCAGCTAGCCTCCTTTTACGGCCACACTTGCCCTCTCCTTAGGCACATATTAGTAAATTGTCCTAGTTCAACCCAAGCCCTGTGTGTTGTCTCCCTTATTTCATGGGTTGGTCAGCAATGGTAATACTGGAATTTTGTTCTTACCAACTGTTAGTTTGAAGTAGAGCACAGCCACTGAATTGATGAAATTTACATAAGCGTTGTCCGATAAAAAATTCTATGAGTCAATGGGTCAACTCTAGTTGGGCAAATAATTGGATATAACCTATAAGAAATTAATTGTTTTTACTCAATAATATTTATAGGTTGTTTAATCTCAAATCATGTTCTTATAATATATACTGTCCAGCTAATTAGATTTTTGCAATGAAACAAAATTATTATATTGAACGGTTTACTTCTGTCACAACAGTGATATTGAAGATATTAATTGCTGCAACAGCTTCAGTAAAATCATGTTAAACAAACCAGAGATGCTGGTTTTACATCCCAATATTCACACACTAAAATAGTGAATAAAGGGTCATACAAATATGTTCTTACATGGGAAAATTGTAACTTAACCTGCACTGGAAAATCAGTAGAAGTTTAAATAATAGAACACAGCAATGGAGTATAAATATTTCTGCTCAGAATAATAATTTAAAAGCAATAATATGCCCATACTATCTGATCTGATATACTCATACTATCTGATCTGAATAGGATTTTAAAGAATGCTTCACATACTAACAAAGATTATTTTTGAAGTGCCATCTTGTTAAATCAACATTCCTCAATTTACTAATGAGTCTGATGGTATTTCAGTCCTCCTTAACAACTTATTGACATTTTCCACAATGAGTAATGCCTGCTGGGCAAGCCAATATTACTGATTCCTCAAGTTTTTCTTTCTATGTGTCTTCAAGTTGCTTCTGACTTACGGCAACCTAAGACAAGCCTATCACAGAGTTATCTTCATGAGATTTGTTCAGAGGGTGGTTGCACTTGCCTTTCTCTGAGGCTGAGAGTATGTGACTTGACGAGGGTCACCTAGTGGGTTTCCTTGGCTAAGCAGGGATTCAAACCCTGGTCCCTAGAATCCAAGACTCAACCACTACACCATGTTTGCTCTGTCTTCTAGTTAGTGGGGAACAAGAAGCCATATCAGGTATGTAATCTGCACCACAATAACAATTTGATTGCATTAGTGACAGGTTGTGTATGTATGTGTACCTTCAAATTGTCTGTTGAATTATAGCAACCCTGTGAATTTCATAGTTTTCTTCCTCTGAAATATAGCCTACAGCACCTAGTATTTGTTGACAATCTGCCATCCAAGTACTAAGCAGGGCTTCTAAGATCAGACAGGACCTAGTGCCTTTAGGGTATTTAGGTTACTCCTAAGTGAGACCCTTATACCAAAGGATACCACCAGTTACAAGAAACAGAGACAAGAAGAGAGAGCTTGGGTCATGGGAGAATCAAGCAAGTGAAGTGAAATAATGCTTTCTTACATATCATTCCTATCTCTAGTGCCAGTATAACATTACAGATTCTACAGAAATCACATTATAAAAGAACATTTCAAGAAGAGAGTGTTTTTCTTTAACAGATGTTCCTGAAGTTTTTGGTCAAAATATAGACCATTATGTTATATTTCAAAGTTACATCTTCTTTTGTTCCTGCACTGATGCTTCCTATCTTTTTTCATTTCGATTTTATTTTATGACGGTCTTCCCCACATTCGTGCCTATGAGATGTGTTGGAATGCAACTCACACTCATTCTAGCCAGACTGGCCACTGGCCCAACTGACTAGGGATGGTACCAGTTGTATTCCAGCAGAAATGAGGAACACAAAGTTGGAGGAAGCTGTTTTAAACCACGCCCTGTAAAATTTCCCTTCCTAGCCCCCTGGTCTCCTATTCGCACTCCATTATACAACCATAAAATTGTCACTGTTGAGAAAAAGCAGTAGGTTATAACTAGGGTCTAGAGAAAAAGTATGGGAGAAAAAAAGCACTGCTTTTGCCACCATCACATTCACACCATACATACACAGAGATGTTTTACAGAGAAAAGAAGGAATGAGATTCAATCTCTTCACCCCACACACATATACTTCATTTATTTTTGCAGAACTGAAAAATAATATGCAAAGCCACCACCAAAGTGGAATACACTGCCCCGGAGTGTGGTGGAGTCTCCTTCTTTGGAGGTTTTTAAATAAAAGTTGGATGGCCATCTGACAGGAATGCCTTAATGGTGTATTCCTGCATGGCAGGGAGTTGGAATCGATGGCCCTTGTGGTCTCTTCCAACTCTATGATTCTATGAAAAGGACCCACCAACACTAAGGTCTCTAGTGCTTAAAAAAATAGTTGAAGAAGAAAGACATAGCTGTTTCTGACATCATCCATTCAGAATCAGATAAAGATAATGGCCATAATGTCCTACATCCAATGAAGTAAAACCATTAGTGCAAGGCCCATTGTGGTAGGGGTTGTACATTTTCACATGAAGGCAGTCAACACCTCTTGACAATCCCAGTAAAAGGAAGAAGCTTGAGTACTTTTCTTCTGTGATTTAATGCAACAATGGTATAATGCAAGGGAAACGCAGAGTTTTTAGGTTATGCAAGTAGTGATGCAGTGTGTCACACATCCCTTTGTATAATCACTTGTACAAATACTTTTACAACTGCACTACAGGAAATTTTCACTCTGTTATTATTTCTCTTGGATTTTTGTCAATACATAGAATTGTACCTCTTAGTTTGAAATTACATATTGAAAGTTTTTAACCAGTTTAGCCTTGACTCACCCTGCAATACTGATTTGTATTGTACATATTACCTATACAGAAAGATTGGACTTTAAGACATTGGGCTTCTGGTGGGTTTTTTGGGGGGAGGGTATTTGTTTTGCATTTGTTTGACAGCACAGTCCCACATGCCCATTTAGAGGTGTACCACACTGAGTTCAATGGTACCTTCTCCTAGTTAAAGGACTCTTCCCCCAGACACACACACACATTTTGATATCTGTGATTCTTCCACTTCTGCAGGGGTCTTGCGGCCTAATCCTAGAGAATGTAGAGAACCAACTATAAGTCATATTAAGAGGGGTTTCTCCCTGTTAAATTGCATTACTTTATGTAACTGTATGACAAGAACATAAACATATAGAGCATTCTTACTGTGCATATAGTAGTTTAAGCAAGATCTTTACCCCATCTGTTGTGCACAGGTCTCCTGCTTACTTAAAAGACTCTCCACAATCTTTCTAGTTGCCACTTCCAGAAGCTATCTCTTGGCTTGAATTGTAAAAACATTCCATAAACATAGGAGTGGATGGAACAATGGTAATATGATTTCTCTGTCTTTCTCTGTTAATTTTCAATGCAATCTAGTCTCTCTAGGGTCAATCACAAAACTCAGTTTTCCAAAAAAAAAATGGTACTCTTAATCTTTAACAATTCGATTTCCTAAATTATCCAGTTTGACCTGGAAAGTAGAATGAGATGAAGAGTGCCCAATACCCCAATATTTTCCATGTTTTGCAGAGCAATCTTCAGTCAACTTTCATCTGAAAACTGGAAAAAAAAAAACCCAAACATACAAAAATGTTTGAACCTCCCACACACAGTGACTGGAAGTGATGCGATGTTATGTCTGGTCACCATTTTGGCTGGTATACGACTGAAAATATAGGTATTTACACATGCAATCAGGTGTTTGTGGATGGTGGGTTGATGGGGGAATTGACCCCCCATCCCCACAAAGTGGCCCGCTGATGTAAGGAAGATGTCTGATGGGGACTTAGTAAGGCCAGAGTGCAACATTTCAGACAAGTTTGAGCAACTCACTTGATCTGACAAGGTCAGAAGCTCAGCTGAAGCATTTTATTCTTGGCTGTCCCTGAGGATTGCTCTTCATATCCTCTGCCAATATTCTAAAGGGTAAGAGTCTTAGAGGATTGATTCACCAGTCTAGATTTTGTTTCTGCGTGTTTGGGAAAATCTGCAAACAAAATGCAGTGGAGAAGATTCATCATATATTTACAGTTCATCACACTCTAATCCTCAGAGTAGTGCTATTCCAACATTTTGTTATTTTATAAGAACTGGTGTGGCTGTAGTGTGACTCCTAACAGAGGTGCGCATAACATGCCAAAGCCAGAAAATAACAGATGAAGTCCAGACAAACTACATACTTCTGAACCCCAAACTAATAGACTGAAAGCAAGAAGTTTTTGATATTATATAATGTATGGCTTGTTCAGTTACGCAGGTGCTAATGCGTAAAATGTAAAGGAACTTTTCTTTATGACTACTGTTAAAAGGAAGTGCCATATTTCATATGTAATTCAATAATTAACAACAATCCTTCATTTCTTCATACAACTGTTATGATGTTCTTTTTAAGTGAAAAGTAAATGATGCAAGTTTTTCAAACTCTGTATGGCAGAGACTGCAACTTTTTAATCTTTAAAAACACTATTAAACTGAATTAACAGACTGCAGGCAGATAGAAAGTAGATTTTACATGCAGTAACAAATGCATAATCTCTACAAATGTTGTTAACTACCCAGTCCTTGTTTCTGTCAACTTTACAATTTTCCTCAAACTAAACATTTCCATGCTGCTGAGTTGTATCAAAATTGTCATCTCTAACCCCTTTGTTTCTAAAACTGCTTTTCCAATGAACTTGCTAACAAAAAATATATTTAAAAAAATATAACTTTCTTTCCTTCTTTATCAAGATCACGACAGTGTGCAAAGATGAGAACTGGTGTGGTTGTGGTGGTTTGAGCATTGGACTGTGACTCTGGAAACCAGGGTTCAGTTCCCCACTCAGCCATGGAAACCACTGGGTCACCTCGAATGTGTCACACACTCTCATTCCCAGAAACCCCCATGACAGGTTTGCCTTAGTGCCGTCTTAAGTCAGAAACAACTTGAAGGCATACAGTAACAAGTGTATGAAGATCACTTTTTTTAATATAATTTTTATTGAAATTTTGAATACAGAATAACGCCCCCCCACTTCCAAGCGTCTTTTTTCCAGTTGAATCTGAGTTTACATTCCGTACATACATGGTTTCTATTTAACAAACAATGCACTATTACTTTTAACATTGTTACATTACAACTTATACTTTATCTTTTACAACATTAGTTTACCTTATCCACCTTTTCAGCAATCTTTTTTTACTTCTTCCCTTTCTTATTCTTTTATCCAATTCATCACTTCTTGCCATTCTCTTTCAAAGCTCTGGATTGGCTTATTTTTAAGTGAAAAAGTTAACTTTTCTATCGCTACCATATCCAAGACTTTTAATATCCATCCTTTTATATCGATATAATTTCTTTCTTTCCAATATTGATCATATGTCAGTCTTGCAGCAGTTATTACATATAATAGTGGCTTCTGATGAGATCTTATTTCCCTTTGCTGCCCTAACATATTTAACAAATAAAATTCTAGCCTCATTTCAAAATTTAAACCATACATTCTTTGAATTTCATCATGTATTTCTTTCCAAAACTTTTTTGCTACCTTACAGGTCCACCACATATGAAAAAAGGACCCCTCCTTTCCATCACATTTCCAACAATTTCCATCCCCATTTTTTATTATTTTTTTCAGTCTTTCAGGTGTCATGTACCATCTGTGTAACATTTTATAAAAATTTTCCCTTAGATTTAAACTTGGTCTAAATTTTATATCTGTCTTCCATGCCCTCACCCATGTATCCAACTCAATTGAGTGTCCAATATTTTGAGCCCATCTGACCATATTGACCATAACAATTTCTGATTCCATTTCTCTTTGCAGCAATATTTTATAAAATCTAGAAATTCTCTTTTCTGGCCCCCTTTCATCAATACATCTAATTCATTTTCATTTCTTTCTTTTTTTTTTCAATATCATTTTATTAAAGTTTCACAATTAAAACAACAATAGTATTATTGCTATTTCACATGAATTATTTCTTGAATCTTCCAAACTGATCTAGACTTCATTTCCAAAATCTCTTAACATTGTTATATCATTGTACTGCATTTTTCAGCCATTTTACACGTTAGTACATAGCATTTCCATTACCATATTCCTGCTTCATGATATCTGCCGTAATCATCACAATGAAATTTTTCCACATATTACCATGAATTATAGACTTCTATCACAGGTCACCCAGCAATCACCTACAATTTGCAATTCTTTCTGAATTTCATCATCTGATTTCCCTTTCAATCTTTGAGAGACTATGTCAGCATTTTTATTTTCAATGAAGGTTCCCCACCATTGTTCTATTGTAGGTATTTGCTGTGTTTTCCATACCTTAGCTTATTCAATACGTGCTGTTGTTATCATATATAATAATATTCTCCAATATTTCTTTATATTCATACCGTCTACTAAATCTGTCATATTTAACTAATACATTTCAGGAGTCATAGGAAATTGTAGCTTCATTATTTCGCAAATCCTCTTATGTATCTCAGTCCAATATCTCTTGACCTTTGGGCATGTCCACCACATATGATATATCGTACCCACCTCTTTTAAACATTTCCAACAAAGCCCAGTACCTGAATTGTAAATCTTTTGTAATTTATCTGGTGTCAAATACCATCTATAAAACATTTTATAATAGTTCTCTTTTAAATTCTGGGCAACCGTAAATTTGTTTGTCTTTTTCCAACTCTGCTCCCAAGAGTCCAGTTGAATTGTATGACCCATATTCTGTGCCCAAGAGATCATTACTGCTTTAACCGTTTCTTCATACTTCTCCTGGTGCAATATTTCCTGAGTGATCTGAGCTAGTAAATGAGGAGGGTTTTCAAAAAGTCGTTTTATCACTCCAACCTTCTCCTTTATTTCAATTCCATATGTCTTTAAGTCCATCTGAAACCTTTCAATTAACTGCCTGTAAGGAAACCAGTTTAAAACTGTTCCTTCTTGCTCCAACTTGTCTCTTGATTTAAGCTGAAGACTATTCGATTTTGTCCTCTCAATTATGTCCTCATATCGAAGCCATTTTTCCGATTCAGACCTTCTTCCAAAGAAAGCTTCTTGAGGGGAGACCCAGGTGGGCAGCTGCCTAATGTTTCTAGACTTGTAATCTTCCCAAACTTTCAAAAGCGATTTCCTGATGTAATGATTGGAGAAATCTTTATCTATTTTTGCTTTATCATAGAACATATAGGCATGCCAGCCCATCCTCAGATCTGCTCCCTCCAATGCCAGCATTCTGGCATCTCGTAGATCCATCCAGTCTTTTATCCATACGAAAGCCGCGGCCTTGTAGTAAACCTGAAAATCAGGTAGACCCATACCACCTCTATTTTTCTGATCTGTTAAAATGTTCCATTTAATCCTGGGTTTCTTCCCTTGCCATATAAATTCATTTTCATTTCTTTCAAACCCATATAGTTTTTGACCCATCTTAAATCTCTCTTTTAATTTTCTCCATGGGAACCAGTTAAATTTGTGACCTAACTCTTTTTATGAAGATCACTTATGTTCTTTTCTCTCAAATGTCAAAACATGATGCCACATTTGTCTGACCGCAATACATTTACCTCAATGTAAATTTCATTGACTCCTGTGGAACATATATAAGACTATCACAGAGTTCTCAATTACCTCATACAATGAGCAAGCAGCTTATTATAAAAAAGTAAGCACCAAACAATTTCAAAGTTTTAAATTAACATTTTTTTTTGTACAATCACTCAAAAAGTTCCCTTTTTATATAATAGTGTGTTTTGTTTAAAAGGGGAGGGGCTGCAAACATTAGGTTTTACAATAGTATCCTAAGTATGCAACTGTGAAATTAGGAATTTTATTACACATAGTATCAGGGATAACTGCCAGTTTTATGAAATGAAAACTTAATTCCTAGTGCTGTGCCTATCAGTTTTCATAGTGGCAGTGAAAAATTGTGTATTTCTGGTCTCTTTGTCCTGGTGATTGCTAATTAGTAAAAATTAATTAAACACTTTAATATCACTCCTGGTTGAAACAGCAGTACATTCAGGAATCAGATATTATTAATTCATTTAATTTTTTTCGCTATGACATAAATGCCTATGCTCACCATACCTGCAAAAAGACAGCACCTGATAGATCTAATAGAGAACAGTATGCACAAGGATTAACCACTGTCTGTTCTTTAATGTGTTAAATAATAATAACTGAAAATTTAACAGACATAATTGTTCTATGGGTTCACAGAACGTATGGCCTATGTTCAATGGTATGTTTTTCCTCTCAAGGAAGGCAGAGATGAACAGGTTGTAGAATCATGCACAAGGATGCCAGTAGCTAGTTCTAAGTCATAAGGACAACAATCAAGGACAACTTCCAAGAAAAAATAAACATGTATCTAATATTATTATTTTTATTCCTCTTAATTTTAACATGATAAAATATTTCTGCTGTGTGAGAGAGCATTAGCCTCACTTTGTGTTGGGAATAAAGGATTTGGGGATGCAGTACATTGTTTCTCTGAACAATAGCTTTCTTGGTTTTGCATGCTTCTAACACATTCTTGTTAGAAGCCAAAATGTATAAGAGCCACACAGCCACAAGATATAAGCAGCATTTGAAGGACCCACAATAAGGTCATGAGCAGAACCCGACAACACAAGAGTGCCAATAAATGCTCCTGGCACTTGGGCAAGAACAGTCTTTTTTACCAGCATTATGTGAGTCTTTCAAGATATCATAAGATATCATAAGCAGCTGAAATCATAATGTGACATTCATGGAGCTTTAGAGCACACTTAGGGCCACTGATAATATGTCAGAGTCAAACTCCTAATTGCATTCAACAAGTGACGACAGCAACAAAGAAACTTAAGTGCCAATACCCGTTTGTAATGAATAAACATAAAATTAGTTTATACAAGAATCAGTCATTTCACTTTAAAAAATAGGTCTTACTCAAGTAAGTGAATTTGCAATCATTAAGAATATAATTACTGGGGCTTCCTGGTCTTAATTTCATTTTGGATGCCTTGTCTTCCCTATTCCCCTCACATACAGCTACGCAGAAACATTAGAACAGAACAAAGCAGCTTGAGCCAATGAACTATTTTTACTCTGTCCTCATGTAATGCTCTGTACTCTATTCAAAATGGCTGAGCAACCAAGGAAGATCTAGCCAATATGACTGTGCAATCGCAACAACAACATTAATGCTGTTCCTGTTGATGTGCGAGTCATTTTGATTTCCATTTGTTAAAAAAGTTTATATGGCACGCTTGGAACATAATTTCACAAGACAAAATAAATCCACCCAAGTTTTAATTCACAGAATCTTCAGCAAATAATCTCAGAAGAAGGAAAGGGGCTAGACACAGCCCTTGCTTACAAAAGCTTGATTATGTTGTTCAAGGAAGGGAGCAATGTGTTTCTCAAGAAGAGTGAGAAGGCTCAGTGCTTTAGTGTTGCCTACTAGAACCTTGAGCTCCCTGCCTGTCCTTCCCAGCCAACCTACATTTGGAGGAAAATATGGATTTGTGTCAGGTACTACAGCTCCTGGATTGGAAAGCAAAAACCGAACATTTCTGTTGTTTAAAGCCATGTGGAGAAAAGAAGTACTGAACAGGGACTGGATTTTCCAATATTCTGAGAAAGGACTCAACTCTTCTGTTCACCTTTATTCCCATAGAACAGAGGAAACCTCAGCAATCTCTCTTCACTTTCCACAATTTAAAGGTCAGGGAGAAAATGGAGCAGGACATACTCTGTGCATTGTACAACTGGCAATATTTAAAAAAAACAGGAAAGTTCTCATGTCACAACATTTTTCCTCTCACTGCAAACCACTCTTGTAGTATGCCATTTCTTAAAATCCATTTCTCGAACTCTACAAAGATACTTTAAAAGGAGAGTTGGCATTTTTTCAACTAACACATTCCCTAATTCAGAAATCAAAGTGTCTCAACTAAAATGTCCCTAACCAGAAAGAAATGATCAACTCTGAAGTCCATTTACGGTAAAGATCCTACAGCTAAAAGGAAAAAGGTAATATTGAGTGAACTTTATCAGACTGAGACTACAAAATACTGCAAAAGACAACTTGATTAAAAACTTTCTCTGATTTATGTGGAAAAGAAAGCTTTCCACAATGTTATTTATAAATTAACTTACAAATCTGGATGAGTGTTACAGCTCAGATGTGATCAAGGACATTTCTTGTGTCAGAACAGTAACAAGGAACTTGTGGCTTTCCATTGCCCATTGTCCTGCAAGATATCTTCTGTCAATCTTAAGCTGGTTTTCATATTTACAGGGAATATTTTTGCACAAACTTTACAAATTGTGTAGACAAGCTGCAGTATATGCTTCCTTGTTGTTTGGACTTAGAAGCATCAAATGGGTTTGCACCTTTTTGACAAATCAGCCACTCCTGTGCTTAATGTCTGTGTGTGCATGCATGTGCTTTGCACTTTCATAAACAGAAATAGCACTGATTTTCCACAAATTACAGAAACTCTGGAAGAGGCAGAACACTCTTTCTTTCATCCTCACATCATAAGAGAGAAATCTATATAGGTTAATAAATTTCAAAAGTTTCAACACACAAGATAGCTTCTTTCATGAACAATGTAGAATTTAACAATGTATTCACATTCCTAGTCTGCAGAATGTTAAATACCTTTACCTTAGCAATACAACCAAGATTTGTGTAAACAAACCAAGATAGGCATAAAGCTATTCATAAACTGGAATGGCTTTTGAAATTTTTTTTTTTTTTTTTTTGACAAGGATGCATAGGAGACTTAGATTTACGTGTGAAACAACCTGGATCAGTTATCATTAAGCATTTATTATTCTCTTATTTCTGAAGCACACAGGTAAGTGCCAACTGTTATGTAGGAAAAATTATTCACGTAAGAGGAAGGTCTGAGCAAGCTTGTGCAATCTCATTTGCAAAAGATTTTTTTTTAAAAAAGTTGAAAGGAGACTTGAAGGTTACTGTGCACAAAATGTGACAACCAGACTGTTCTTCTGGGCTACTCCCCATCTTCTTTCTGGCAGAACCAGTACTCCTGGAAGATTCTGGGACTTGCTATTCAGCTTTTAAATGGATGGTAATGTCCTCTGCTATGGTTAAACATCCAGAAACACTGCTTTTTCAAAACAAGAATAACGTACTTCCTTGTGCCATTTCCATTTTTTCCACCATTTGGCATTTTTAGCACTCTGTGTACCCCCTCCCCCCACAAAAATTCAGACCTGGGAACTGGTCCTTATACGTATCACTGTTGCTCACTCCTATTCAGATAGATTCCCTCCAAAAAATCCCAGTGCATGTTTGTGTGTGCCTCTGAAGTTTTGTCAGTTTACTTGTATTAAAAAAATCCCAAAATATGAAAAACAATAACAGTGTCTATGTACACAACTGTGTGCAGCTATGCAAAAGGAGGGGGGAAACAGGAACAGAGCATAGACAACAACTGTCTCATAAGGAGATTTTTATGAGATATAATCTAAAAATTCTCTAAAAAAAAAGATAGTGTAACTTTCATTGCTGTATCTGGGACAGCCCTTGCTACATTATCTCCAGCTGATTAGTGAAAACATTGTTTGAAAAAAATATTAGTAGAAGAGTATTTTATATATTTCATCCCATCTTGCTTGTCATATAACAATAATGCATGACTATTGCACTAGGTTGACAGGTCTTCCATCCACACCTCTTGTTTTGCCTATGGTGCCATGGACCTTTACAGTAAATCTGACTGTAGCATCAGGATTGAGGATGTCACAGAAAAGAGAGCTCTACGTGAGTATCTCACCAACTATCAACCAAAGGTCGAGTACGGGGTGCACAAAAGTCAAGGCGCTGCTACATCTTGGTGGTCCTTGTACACAGTTTTTAGGGGAGAGATCATATGATGATATAACAATTGTTGGCTTAGCTAGAAAAAAAATAACGATTGTTGGAAGATCTGTAAGAGTGCTTCATTCACCATAAAGTGGAAAGACATTCTTATACAGCCAAGCAGGATGATATGTTGGTATGAAAAGAATGTATCTTTAAAAGTGGTGAATTCAAGACTGTATGTCTTCAAATGCGTATTTAAAGCAAGCACCTTATGTAGCTACCAGATGGAGAAAAGTATTGCCAATTCTCATCATGTGCTGCACTTTAGAATTTGTTCTGAATAACTCTTGCAGCTCTGTTAATAAAATATCCTAATTAAGATCATTTATTAGGGTGCCAGGGATGTGTGGAAATTAATTATTTCCTGTTGAACTCATTAACAAACTCTATTTATAATCTCTCCCTCTTTCCTTCTTAGGAAACTACCTGCAAGTAGAATTGTGACAATGACGACAACAATAACAACGACGATGATGATGGTGGTGGTGATGTAGTCAAATATTTGTTTTCAGCACTGCTCTGAACATTATACACTGCAATGTTATTGTTCTTCTGTCTACAACAGCATTAAAGAGTATCAAGCAAGTTATGTTTTGCTATAACATAAAACTGCTTTCAACTATTTGATCATTTCTCTGGGTAGCCACTTCTGCACACTGCCTAAACAAGAGTTCTACCTCCAGTGCCACCATAGAGGAGGTGTTCTGGGGCAAGGTGGAGCTGGTGCTGATGACCCTCTCAGCTCTGCCAACCTACTGTTCAGCAGAAAGCCAGAAGCGGTATCCCACAATAGTTGGATTCTCTGCCATAACTAGTTTTCACCAGAAAATCTCAAGTCAAAACTCTCAAAGAAGCCCAAGACCTTACAGTAATTCATAAGATCTTCACAGGCCTTATAGAGGCCTGCAGGACACCTGGCCAACCTTTTCAGCCAAGCAACCAACACTACACTGCAGATACAGGCAACCACAGCTGTGTCCTGACTTGGCCTGTCCTTCTGACTTCTCCATGGATTGGCTACTCCTCGTTCAACCGCAAGCATATTCTGACCCAGATGTTATCTTGCTACTGGCCAAGCACTAGGCATTATGCTCCTTCCTTTTCTCTGGGCATAATAGTTTGACGTTATGGCAATTCCACTCATACTTGCCTATGACTCCTGCATCCAACTTCTCATTTGTACAACAAAATTTCAGTTGCAAAACAAAATGAAACAAAAGACACAGACGTTTAGTTCATGAGCAAAATAATAATTTGAAAAAAACAGGGCTGGATAATATCTTTACTCGACCATTTAATTTTCCACCCCTATTATAGTTAAAGGCTACCGGTCACTCAGTGAACTCTCCATTGTCTTTATGTGACATTCCCAGGTCTTGTGCTACCTAGGAGCCAATAGTTTCCACATCCCCTGAAGTAAAATCTGTCACCAACACACTTAAGCAGATTCTACAAATTTCCAAACACAGTCATGGGACTGCAGCCTAACTATATATCCTGGAGTATCAGTAGCTATCTACTTTTTTTACTTTTCTGCATCTCCCCCCATGACCAGCCCAATAATGAAACCAAAAGGATGGAAAAACTTGCCTATTTATGTTTTTTACTGCTCTGTTTATGGATGTTTCAGATGAGTATAATGTAATTTGGCAATATAAAGCAGCAACAACTATTTCATCGGAAAACTACACAGGAAACGTAATGATCACCAGTTACTGCAATTACATACTGGTTGCTAACAAAAGCCAAATTTCCCTAACAGTAAAAGTGACACAGATTCTCCCTTTGTTTCATTACCTAGAAAGAAAATCATTTCAGAACAGTAAACTGTTATTTCCCCTCCCTGTCCCCCGATCTTTCATTCTCTCTGTGTCTTTTGCTCTGCTAGATGATCCTGTTATCACTAATCTTTAGCATCTTATCCCTTCATAAAGATAGTGGGCTGAAATCTAAGATGCTGAGAAAGCCAAGGCTTTCTGAAATGAGCCAGTCAAAAAGCAGGGGAAAAAGAAGAGATGAAGAAAGAATGTGACAGAAGCCTTTGTATTTCTGATCCCCAGGCTTGGACTAAAGAAAAATCAGACAGGATTTCAGACAGCTAATTTAGAACTTTCTTGCAGAAAAGTCCAAGAAGTCTTGCATACAATTTAAATATATCCAATATTAGTTTTTGCAGAAATTGGACTTTGTCCAGCCATTTATACTAGACAGAGAAACTACCCTCCTATTGAAGAGTTATCCCAATAAAATATGTAACATTGCATCCAATCCATCACTTTTATATCCCACTGATTTCAGTGAATCATAAGCATCTGTTAATCCGTTCATTAAAAATCAAAAATACCTGACAGTACTTGACTTTGCCTGATTCCTGCCTCCATGTTTTCTAAGTGGGACACTTAACAACGCTAGAATCTTTTAATTCTGTTCTATTAAATTAACTCAGTAGTCATCTTTTTAAAATCAAGATTCAACTCTGCCAGTTAGGCAAAACAGCAGATTCCCAGGATCCAGCCTTAGATGAACACTCCTCAGGAATACCTTTGGGGCTGAATGCAGGCTGAGAGCTCTGCCAGATGAGTACAAATAAGTCACGGCTCTCCTAACAGAGTTTTTCACTTACAATCAGTTGATGCCTCTTTATGTAGCCTCCAGATCCACCCAACCTCTATAACCATTTTTTTCATCCTCATAAAAGGTGAGCAGGGGAGGAGTTAGAAGAAAGCTGTGAGACGTTATAGGCAGCTTGCCAATCATCATTCAGGTCTCAGCTTGGTCAGTCATCATGCAGATGGTTGTCTTTGCTCACTGTTGGCTCAATATGGTTGTGCCTTCTTCTTTGAAGAAGCAGTGTTCTAAAAAAACTGTGAGGAACAAATTATAAAAAACCTCTGTCTTTGTCTCATCCTTCTGGTAGCAAGGAGAAGGAATGGCAAAGGAACCAGGTATGAACCAGAAGTATAACACTATACAGTTCCTTGATTTTACGTATGTACGTATTTATTTATTTTGGTTGAAATATATCCTGGATATTTTTCTCTGGGGAAAAAAAAAACTTTTGTGCAGGAATAAAACCTTCCTCCTGGAGCTGGCAATTATCACCAAATGATCTGGAACAAGAGAAATGTTGTCATTGGGTTTTTTTAAAAAAACAACAACAACAACAGGTATAGCAACAAATACAGTAGCCAACAGCAATATTTACTTCATACGGAGGAGCTCTAAGTCAGTGGGACTTTTCTATTTCAATGGGTACCAAGCACAATTTGTAATCAATTATTGCTTTTAACAATTTAATTTTAAATTACAAGTAGGCCTTTGAGAGTTACCGAACATGTCTTTCTTTCTTCCCCCTCTTCCACACTGAAATGCCACCTTGTCACAATACCTAGCACTAGTTCCACATTAAGTAAACAAAGAAAAAAAAATTGCAACAGCTACTGTGGTGATGTAACTCTTGGCAAACGTTCACCAACAGTTATGACATACATTTCATCACTTGGTTTTTCTTACATCACAACTGTCTATCTAAGTCTTATGCACATTCTTATACTGCAAATTTTATTTTTCTCTTTCCCAGAAAAGGCAACTGGCAGATGTGTCACCACCTAGATTTGGATTAATATATACATACCTAGATAGCATTCTATACAATAGCATTTTTTCTGGAAGCTTCAGTGAGATGAGGGCATTAGCAAACATTCTGCACATATGCAAGAAATTCTTGTTAACCATCACAAAAACAGATTATCTACAGCAGGGCTTGGCATTGTACATCACTGGGATTGCTGGAAGATCACAACTCCTCTCTTTCCTAGACAGCATTGCAATGGTGAGGAATGCTGAAATTTGCAGCCCAATAACATCTGGGATTATGCATTTTCTGTAGTTTTTTTTTTAAAAAAAAATCTGAAGGACTAAACAGCAAAAAAGGAAAGCTCATCAAAACAAAAATTAGAAAATTAGTGTATAATGTATTCTATTAGATGCGAAATTACCATGAACAATTTTGAGCTCTCAATCAAGCCAGACTGTAAACAATGCAAAGACTCAGATCCAACACAAAACTAGCAGAGTGAAAATTCTATTGGTTTAGTTCTCCTGGATTTAACCATTGCACAAAGGGTAAAAGAAGAAACAGTATTCACAATCTTTCTATCTTTTTCAATAGCAGCTGTGAAATAGAAAATTATACTGGAGCCCTCCTGTGTACTAATTCTAAAAGTTCTCTCCTGCTAAGGCAAGATACACGTGCATCACAATGTGGTGACAGATTGCCAGTGTAATGTAATAGTTTTAATGTTGTCTAGGACTTGGAGAGATCACGGTTCAAATCCTTGCTCAGTCATGAAAACCCACAAGGTGAACTTGGGAAAATCACACTCTTTCAGCCTAAGAGACAGGCAATGGCAAAACATCTCTGAATAAATTATTGACAAGAAAACCCTGGGATATAGTCGTCCTACTTCAGTTGACTTATAACATATATATGACTTATAATATATACATATAACAGCTTATAGTCTTAGGATGGAAAGTTTGAGTAAGATCCAGATATGAAATCAGGCTCTGCACAACAAAGCAATGATAAGGTCAGGTTGCAGCTTGAACTCTTCTAGGGGTTTCCAGAAGGAATTTTTTTTTAAAAAAAAGACTGGTCTCTCATTTCTGAAAATATGGAGTCTATCTGTTATTCAGAAACATCTCCATCCTTAAGTGAAATGTACAATACCACAACAGTGGAATACTAATGTAGAGGGAAAACTATACAGTTCTTAATGAACTGGATATAATTTTGAATTGGCATATAGCTAAAAGGTATTAACAGAAGTTAACCTGAGGAGCTTTGTTGTTGTTTCTGACTTACGACAACCCTAAGATGAATTGATCACGGAATTTTCTGGGGGGTGAGAGTGTGTGATGTACCCAAGGTCACCCAGTAGGTTTCCACGGCTGAGCAGGGAATCACTGGAGAGCCTCAGCCAGAGATGAAATGGATTTTCCCTATGCAATTTCAAGCAAATTAAGACTTTCAGCAAATTAAAACTAACAGAGAGAGAGAGAGAGGAAGGAAGGAAGGAAGGAAGGAAGGAAGGAAGGAAGGAAGGAAGGAAGGAAGGAAGGAAAGATATTGAGCTGTGGGGAAACACTGGACAATTTCTACTATATTTGATCTGAACAGAAACAGATAAAGAATCTTTGGGAAAAAATTGGCAAAAAGGGTCTGTTTGAAACATCTTCATCTGAGGAGCATAATTATTTTATAATATTATGCTAAAAAGATCTCTGTCAACCAATATTTAGATGGTTAAAATAGTATGCTTACTTCTGCAAAAATTCTAATTGCCAGTAATGACAAAACATATTCTACCCTCAGGAACACAGTAGTTGTCAAAACGTGTTTGTTGTTCCTCCCCTCCCTGTCCATCAGAGAGGAGATGTTTTTCGCTCTCTCCCACCTACCGCTGTGGTGGATGAAGACTGTATTGGAAAGGCAGGCAGTCTGGGCCACAGTTTGCCCACCCCGGCTTGGAGCTTAATGAATAGTTACCCATGTTTCAAGGACAGGTCCATGAAGGCTTCCCCTACCAGCCAGTAAGTGGAGAGCACACCAATTAGGCAAGTTATCTTTCATCTTAGCAGACAAACCATATCTAGGTACTGAACAGCCACGGGGGTGCTCCGTCTTTTAAATCTAATCATCTGCATAGCTCCTTAAGGAACCTGGTATTCCTAAATACATTAGGACTTTGCCTCAACCAGACTTAGAGCTAAGGTGTTTCACCTTTTGGAATTTCCCATCATTCCCCTAAACATCAGGCTCCCATATTGTTTGAGGTTAGCACAGCTAACAATCTTGTTGCAGGCTTGTATCTGCACAAAAGTGTTGTCCCTTTTAAAATCCACTCACGTCTCACTCGTCTTCATTGCTGCTCGGAAGACAATGTTGCATATGTAAAAAAGATTTAAAGAATCTAAGTATTACAACAGGGGACACTCTAGAGAAATATCTCCCTTTTATGAACTTTGAGAAGACTTAACAGGATAATAAATTTAGATTAACATTTGTGGGTAAATATTTATAATGCTTCCATGTATTAATATTTAGTAAATAATTATTTACTTATCTAAGTACATATAGCTGCTTGATCCTTCTGTTTTACATGGTTTTCAACACGAATAAAAAACACAATATTAAGTCTTGGTTTGTATGCTGAAGCCTGTTAAATATTGTTGGTTTCTGTATTGATTAAGCTTTTGGGTGTGTTGCAAAAATAGATCAAGAAATTCAGATTCCATCCACCTGGAAAACACTGAAAAATGTTGTTCAGAATGGCAATCCCCTTTGTGCTTTCCAATGTGCATGAGTAAAGACCCTACATTAGCCCAAGTGAAACCCACTTCTCATTATCAAGCAATTCTAGTGTTTCAACAAGCATCATTTCTGGCTCTTCTGAAGGGAAACAGCCTTCATCATTTGTGCCTCTTGGTAACAACTGCTTTAATAAGATGAGGATGTCAGAAGTTCAAGAACAAACAGCAAACACAGTCCCACACTGATGCTTGCAGTAAGGCAATTGATTTGTAGCCATCATTTTCTAACATGAAGGAACCAGAATGGAAAATTCAGGGGACGAAGTCAGCAAATAAGCCAGTGAAGTGAGTAGCAAGAGACAATTTGCAAGTTTTTACACACTCATAGGAATTAAAAGTCAGTAATTCCTTGCGGCAGGACTTGTACACGATAGCAGCCTTCCCCAAATGTTATAGATCCACTGTAGCCAATCGTGAAGGATCATGGGGAAGGAAGTCCAAAGGGCACCTGGCTCAAGATGCCTCTTCTACTGTGAATCCTCAACTCCTAGATAAGCTTTAAAAAATTTAACCATCTATTGCAAAATCATGCTTAAGTTGCATTGCAGTGTAATGAGAATATGTTTCGGAAAGTCATTGGGGGAAAAAAAAAGATATTACTATTTGTCCATTGCTGGATGCTTTTGAAGACTTGTACTTCAGGAGACAATTTGAAAAGCACTTAGAATAATTCAGCCTTCTACATTTTTTACAGCTTTCAGAGCTTCCATCTTCTTTTCAGCCATGCTCTTCCAGATCTGGCAATCTATACAATAGCTGTATTCAGACATAATGACACCAATATACAATACCCTCCTCCTCCTCCTGCAGCTATCCCAACAGAAAAGGGAAAGTAGGGGTCCCAATGCCCAAATTTGATGAATGCAGGACATATTAAGTCAAATGCAGTTAGGAAACTGCTCTGTAGAGCTTGGAAAATAAGGTGGCACATAAAGAGTTCAAGAGAGAGTTTTCTTCTGTGCCTTGGCTTGCACTAGGTGAAGTTGTCCAGATCTGACTAAGGCATTCTCTGTCCTATGAGAATTGTTTGTTTTAATTCATAAGAAGTATTGTTTTTGAAAGCTGTGCCTAAATATTTGTAAAGAATGAACTACCAGATCACGAAATAAATAAAACCAATAGCCACATTAGTTGATACCTAACTGGTACCTAACTTCAGGAAAAGAGATTCCATCCTAACATCAGGAAGAATTTTGTGATGGTAAGAGCAGTTCAACAGTGAAGTACACTGTCTTGGAGTATGGTGGAGTCTTTTTTGGAAGTTTTTAAACAGAGGCTAGATGGCCATCTGTTGGGAATGCTTTGATTGTGTATTCCTGCACTGCAGAGGGTTGGGCTTGATGGCCCTTGTAGTCTCTTCCAGCTCTATGATTCTAATTATTCTGCACATAATGTGTTTTTAAGGACCAAACACACATGGCATGGGAAAAGCCATGATGAGGCTCTCCATGTTTTTTGTCCTGCTTTGAAGATAAGGAACATGGTGCACAAGGAATTTGTGAATAACCCTTTCTTTCCATATCCATTCCTCATGTAAACCCACCCATCCTTTTATCCTGTCATTAGCGGGTTTTTTTTGGGGGGGATACTGGCATAGATATCATCCCTTTTATCCCCACTACTTGCAGAACAGAATAGGATCTGAAGTTCCAGTGCAGGGATTTATATCAGGGGAACAGCATGAGAGAAAAGGGGCCTCATTTTTGTCATTTTCAAGGCATCTCCATGGACCTGCTTTTTTTAAAAAAGCAAAACTACTGGGATTTCCTAGCCACTCAAGTTCCTTATACCCAGTTTGGACTTCATACAGTTGTTGGAATATCTCGGAAACAACCTCTAGCACTAAAAGAAGAAATGAGGCAGAGGGACTTCTAAAGTCTGTTTAATAGAACATATTTTAGCCTTTGAGAAACAAAAATGCCAGTGCAAGCCAACCAGTATGTATTTTGAACAATATTATGTTACCTATTTTTCTTTTTCTTTCGCATACTTCTTCTCCTTTTATATCACAACCATTAGACTGGAAGCCTGCAGGCAGGGATTGTGTTCTTCTGGCATTTAATTTTGGTACAGCACATAGAAATTTGAAGGGATTTTATTTTTTAACAAAATAGTAGTAGCAGTGGGACATGCCACTGCTTCGGAAAGTAACTGATTTTTTTAAAAGAAAAAAGATTAGGGACAGACAATAATTTATTAAGAGAGGCATCATTTCTCGTGCTACACTCATATTTCTTTTGTGCCTCTATGACCTCTGGTCAAACAGGTTTCAGAAACAAGATAAAAACTTGTTTCTAGAGGTGAGAGTAAGGTGAGTATATACACACCATGAGTCGTGATTTCCCTTTTAAACTGCCTTCAACTTCTTGAAAATGCTATTGTTTGTCTCCAGCCTTAGGAGTTATTTTTGTTATTGTTATTTTTTAAATTTATTTTAAATAAGGCAGCTTTGGAGAAATACAGTGCTAAATTAACTATCCATAGAAGCAGCAGTGTTCTTTTAGTAATGCTGCAGCTGAGCTAGATGATAAGTATTCTTTCATTTCTCATTCAGAGTCTCTGAGCCTAGTCAACATAGAGTACAACTTCCCATGAGTGCTCCTGCAACAATTCTTGCGAATACAGATAGAGGAAGTTTTTTCCTGAATTTGGCCACCTGCACAGATTTTTCTGGTATAATTGTGTGAACAAAAGCCAGCAGGATTTTTGTGTTGTGCTTGAACACTCTTCCTGAATTATACCCCTAGAAGACCAATCCCAACATAACATTTTCCAAAAGAATACCTACAGAGACAAATTTTATGTGGGAAAAAGCTCACAGTGAGGCAATCCAATTAAATACACAGCAGGTTGCAAAGAAAGGAAAATCACAAGAATCACCAGACTATGCAAAGTGCATTCTCTGCAGAGCTTGGAATACTGAATTATTATTATTTGTCTTCCTTCTTAGTTTCTCTGGGTCTTTTTTCCCCCAAATACATCTGGCTCTGATGAACTTTTAAAGCAGCATAAACATTTCAGATGATCTTACAGGAGGAGTGGACAACTCACATGGTTGCCAGGTTAGATGCAGGATGGGGTTTTTGTAACTTTAATCATTAACATGGATCATAGAGTGGGACAAGTACCTTAAAGTTCCATCAAGCTGGATGAAGACACCTGTCCTCCATCACCTTTCAAACCTGAATTTGAACCAGACTTCCCCTCCCAACATGACTATTACCTCCCTGGTGGAGGGCAAGGGAACCCAGCTTCATTCTTGGAGCCAGGCTTTGTTTTATTTGTTGGTTCTCCTTTGATTTTTTTTTTTTTTAAGTGAAGGCTAGGGAGAACAGGCACTTTCATCCTGCTCAGTGGAGCTTTACAGTAATTCACCCTGCTCCATGATGGGTTAAATATTAAAGTTATAGGAGCTACATCCTGCATCCCACATGGTAATCTTAGCAACCCATGGACATTCCAATGATGTTGGACTGCAAATTGCATCATTCCTCACTATTTGCTAGCCTGGTTAGGGCAAAGAGGAGTTGTAGTCCAACAACATCTGAAGGGACACAAGTTCCTACCTTTGCCCTACTGCAACTATATTTAAAATGCATTCAGTATAAATAACAAGTAAAAACCAACCCGTCTGTGAAGAAATAAGGGTTTTGTAAGATGTAAGAAAATATGAAGCCTCAGATCTCTTTTCACTACATCTGTTTGTCTAGGGTTATGACTGGGCTGATTTTCTGTAACAGGAACACAACTATCTCCTTGAGTTTTGAACTTAAAATTACTCCCATAAGTGAAATATGTTAAAAATTACTATCCTTAAGAGGGCTCAAGATCCTAAATGAAGTTAAGCTGCTTCATCTCTTCTTGGGTTAAATCCTGTTGTTAGGCCTCACTAAGATAGACTCTTTGAATCAATGGAATTTGCCTATATCCAACAACTGACTGAATAGTTCTGTTCTAGTTGGGATTAATCACCAGGACATCTTGTCTGTCACAAACACCAATTTTTTTAAAAGGATAGCTTTGTTATGAACCTTGATTGCTTTGAGTGGGGAAACTTCTGGCCAAGATAATTGATTAGGAACATGCCAGCAGAAGATACTTCACTTAATATATAAAAGTAGAAGTTTGTTTATCTGTGTCAGGTGAAGATCTCATATGATTGGCTGTGTCTGGCAAAACTTCATATGATTGGCTGCCTAAGAAGATTCTGTGGAATCTTGAGCTTTGCAGTTTAGGGAGGGGCCTTTAGAACTCTCAGCCAAAGAGCTCTTGGACCATAGTCCATTGTGTCTGTTTTGAATAGGCTGGTTGCCATGGAGATGAGGCCTAGCAGTAAGGAGGAGGGCAGTGTATTCACTCAGGAACCCAAACTCTCTTTGTTTATTACTCTGAATACAGATTGGATTGGGGAATATGCGGAAAAGTTACAGGTACTGGACAAGACAATTTGGGGAATTAAAGACACAGGATCTCAAATCTTTCTAACAAGTATTACTTATAAAATCCCAGGCAACACCAGTTATATATGCTGGTATTATATAAAGCTTGAACTTTATTGACCTTACCTATCAAAGGGATCAGGGGTGGGGGCAGAACATCACCATTGGGAGAGGGAAAAGTACGACTGCTGTTTCCCAACTGAACTAAATCCTTGAATAAAATCAGAAGCATGAAAGTATCTGAGTACTCTGAACCGGCAACAATCTTAGCTCTTTGCTATTAAACAGAAAACAAAAGAAGCTTGCTAAAAGACCTGTCCTCCTCCACTATCACTGTTCCAGATTCCTCATGCCCAGATGCAAGGGAACAGATGTGGTGATAGTGTTACCCCTGAGTAGATAAGACAATAGGCAATTCTCAGTATGTTCAAAGTCAGAGGAAAGATGGGAGTGTACGCATTTTACCAATAAGCATTTGTTAGGGATGGTCAGAATATTCCCCATTATTCCTTTCCTAGCTGAACAGATGGGACAAGAAGATTAATACACTTTTGAGAATTTTGCAGAGTTTTCACCCAGTACTTGTACATTCTGAAATGTTTGCAAAACTTATTCTGCACTAAATACAAGCTCTTTTCTGCATTTTTCAGACAACCATGAGGAGAAGGTTGTATGAAAGACAGTTGTTTTCAACACAATATCTTGTAAAATAAAGATTTTATAAAAAGCAGTAATGTTTTTCTGGGTTTCCCCCCTTATCTATTGTGTTTTTTTTCTACCCTTTTTCTAGTTTGATGATGGTGAAATTATGTATATAGTTATGCAAACCTTATGTCAAAAATCAATAAAAATAATTTTAAAAAACAAAAACAGCAACCTTGCACACACACAAAAACAGCCACATGGTTTTGTTGTGCACAACTGCTGTTTTCTGCACAAGATTTTTGTTATCTAAGATTGCTGGTTTTTTGCAGACAGAACAGAAATCTTGCGTTCTAAAAAAAATAGTAGCCTGGAAACAGTGGGGAGTGTAAAACCCCACAATTTTCACACAAAACCATGCATGTTTCTATGCAGAGTATTTTCTTGAAACATTTTGGAATGTGTGACTACTGAGCAAGAACTGAACGGAAACACTCGTTTTTCTCCACAGTGGTGAGAAAATTGCAGATATTAATTCACCCTCCCTTGCAAGAACGAAATAGTAAGATATTAACATCCTAACATTTGTTCTTGTGCAGCAGGAGGAGAAACTGAGTGGTACGAATATCTTTTAGAAATTACTTTCTTAAGAAAACCAGAAGGAACCATGCAAAAACTTGGGCCATTTTCACCCTACACTGTTATAGTGCTATTATTGTACTTTCAACATCCCATGGAACTCTGGGGTTTGTAGTTTACTGAGGCCAAAGTGCTCTCTGACTGAGAATTCTAAAAGCCCCTTCCTAAACTGCAAACTCCAGGATTCCACAGGATGTTGAAAGTGGAATAATTGTTCTTTAACACTGTAGTGCAGCAACTGCCATGGTGTTTTAGCTTCATGTTTTATTTTCCAAAAATAATTCCAAACAATAATAATTTTGCAGAATCCTATTGGGTGCTGCAAGTGGACTAACGTTTGTGGAAAACAGAATATAATTGTGAAGATGTGCAATGTCCATATTCAGTGGAGGGCTGCTGCTTTGTAATTATGTAGCAGGGCTGGCAAAGGGACCAAGGTACAACAGGACACTGATAAGGGATTCCACTATACATTGGGCACTCCGACTGCACATTGATTATGCATGTTCACAATTCAGTAAACAGGGTTCTTAGTGCATCTGCTACATAGTTAACTGCACCCAAGTTTATGTAGCATGAAAGGACATACAGGTTTCCAACCAATAACTTCATAGGTACAAATTTCTTATGTATGTAGAAACTACTCATGAGTATGTAGAACGACTCATCAATAAGAAAAATGCTCCTTAAATTCAAGTAGCTGTGCATTCAAGTTCTAAATAATATTCTAAAAAAGATTCTGTATCACCTAAATCAAGATTCACCTCCTACTTACTGATCTGCAGCTGAACCGTCTAAAGGTAAACCACTATTTTTGTCATCCATCTTTTCAAATCAATAAAGCCCTGCCTTAGCTTTCAGTAAGCTTTTGTGAACTTTCTCTCTAGTCAACAGACAGAGAGCTCAACAACCCACCTTTCTTTTTGCTTGAGAATGGAGGTCAACATATTTTTAGAAGCAAATGTGACCAAGATGGCAGTGGTGTTTTATTTGTTCTCCAATCAGCAAAATGCATTTCTTCTATGAAGCATTTTATATTACCTCTTCTCTCATTTTTTACTTGTTCCTCATTGTCTGTTCATTAGGTTAAGGTGCTTTTCATATTTTATAAAGTTAGCAACGTAATTCTATGTATGTACTCAAAAATAAGACCCACTGAGTTTAATCTTATGGCTGCTTACCTGAGTTACCAAGTAAGTGGGCATACGATTACAGCCTAATTCTGGAACAAGCCTACTCTCTGTCTGGAACAGCAAACAGAGGGTTTGAACCACTGTGCACAAATTCCTCCTTCAGCAAGAGAGTGAGGAAGCAAGCAGCTCAAAGCCTCTTTTGCTTTAGAATTTAGTCTTTATGACAGAATTGAAATTGGACAGATGGGACTGCAATGTGGAAATTCACTGCTTTAGTGATGAAACTTTTTGTATTTCCCCTATGACAGATATGGAACCATAGCAAAAAGAGTTTCCAGAGCAGAGCAGTAGTCCAACAGAGTGTCTCAAAAACAGTTCACAAGTGGCATTTTATCTTGTCTGCTTGAGATTCTCAAAGCTGCAACACAAACCTCAATGGAGAAACACAGGTATTTGACAGAGATATTGGCTCACCCATGGCCATTTTTTCACAGTTCAAATGCCAGTGTATGACTTTTTGAGTTGAATGGGAGCTTCAAGATCACTTTAGGGCTCACTATTCGTCCTCCTTTCTGAGTATTTACTTTGCAGAGGATTGTTGTTTTTTTTAAGAAAATGCAATATTGATTGCTGTGGGACAAAGAAAAGAGTAACTAGTGCTGAATACTTTTATTAATTATGAGAGATTCAATTCTTAAAAAAAAGAAAGATAGATAGATACAAGTACCCTTGAAGAGCTGAAGAGCCTCCGAAATAGATGAAATAAGAAAATAATTTCACATTTAATTACATATATTGCCACCATATCCTGCCTGGGGGGGGGAAATCCAACAAATAAAAAAAAATCTGACTGATATGCATGTAAAAGTGCACCTCGAATTATGTAACGCATGTTACAATGTATCAAAAATTATGGTGGTTGCCAGTTATGGTTCCTGCCAACCGTATCTGGCATGGAGATGATATATATGCACATATAAATGCAGTTTTGGTTTGTTTTTTTAAAAAAGGGTTTTACTGCAATAATAATTCCATTAACCTAGGTATTTCAGTAACAGTGCTATTTAATTTGTACACAAATGATCTAAGCTTAATGGTGGTCAGTGAAATGGTCAGGTTATCAGAAGGTGGAATCATTCAGGTTCATTACAAAATGAAGCAGACTATAAAGAGCACCCCAAATTGGATAATAGCCCAACAAAATGAATGAAGTCTATGAAGTCATAGCCACAGGAGCGCCCCTCCAGAAAAAAGCAAAGAAAGAGATCTTGGACTATGATGAATAATCCACTGAAAATAATCAACTCAGCATAAAGCAGCTGTGTTTGAAAAAACCCTGAAAAATAAAATTGACAGCAACACAATACCACTACCTGACACTAATATGTTTAGATTACTATATGTGGTTCTAGTATTCCATATCAGAAAGAACACAGCAGTTGGAAAAGATGCAAGAAAACTTGTAAGCACCCATGGCTCTTTTTTTTCCCTTTTGGTTAGAGTAAAAGACAGAGGAAGGACATGGCACAAATTAATATGAGTATGATATAATATATTGTATATTGCAGTCATAAAATTAGTATATATTATGCGCCATATTGTTATCTATTCATAGGAAATTAATCTATGGAATTTATCACCATAGGATGTTAAACAAATTAATGGAGAATGTATCAGTGACTATTAACTGTAATGGCTACAGGGATGCTGAAGCTGAATAATACACCTGAATAGCCCCGTTGAGTCTCAGAACTGAGAAAAGAGCAGGACATTACATATATTAGCGGCAATCAATACCAGTTGCAGAGGAACAATAGTGTGTTGAGGAAAGGACGGAGATGTCTCCCTGAACTCCTTAAAGCATCTCTCTGGCTACTGTGGGGAGCAACACCCTAAGCTGGATAGACTGTGGGTCTCCAGCACCATCTCTCTTACGTTCTCCATAGGCAAGTTAGGTTTAAACAGATAAGAATGCTGGCTGTTTTGCGTTCTTAATCAGCTCATGTAAAAACTTGCCTAGCTACATGAAACTGTACCTCATACCCAAATATATAGCTGTCAAAGACTGTGGCCATAAAGGTATCATTACTGTAACAAAAACAGCCTGATAATGTTACCTTTTTCAATGTCAGCTCCCAGAATCTGTAGCCAGCACAGGATTCTGGGAGCTGTCATACAAAAGGAAGAAGGAGAAGGAGAAGAAGAAGAAGAAGAACCACCACCACCTCCTCCTCCTCCTCCTCTTCCACCTCATCCTTCCAGTCCTATAATACAGTTTGCCCGTAAGAAGTGTTTACAGTCCTTATCGCCCATATGCTTAATATATGTGTTTGTATGTAGGATGTGCCTTGAATCCAAGTATTTGTGCAAAGACCAACATCCAGTGAAAACTAACTGCAATCAAGTCCTTTAGAAATCAGGGAAAATGACTTGCAACTAAAAAATGACAACTAATTACAAATAACTTTCTTAGGGTTACCTAAAAATCTAACCACATCAAGTTTTTAAAATCACATCTTATTGAAATTCCCTTGTTTTCACTGAAACTCATTCCTCCTTTGTGCTTCTTCTGAACAGAATATGGATAAGAAGGTCCAAAATGTACCATTTTAAATAAGTCTTTTAAAGTGTACCAACACTGAGCATATTAAATCAGTTCTTCACACAATAGCAATAGATCTGCTAGATGAATCCAACCCTCACTTCAAAAGTCCCCTTAGCATTTTAAAATTCCAGTTTTCCCAAGTACTCAGACCAATCAGCTTGAAAATTTGACACAGTATAACCATTAAGATAAACATTAATCAATGCTATGAGGGCTAGCATGATGTAGTGATTTAAGTGTTGGACTAAACACTGGAGACCAGGGTTCAAATCTATGTTTGGCCATGAAAACCCACTGGGTGACCATGGGCAAGTGACATTCTCTCAGCCTCTGAGGAAGGGATAGGCAAATCCCAAGAAAACCCCATGATAGGCTCACGTTAGGATCACCATAAGTTGAAAATGACTTGAAGACACACAACAATGTAAGGATGCGATAAAGTTTGGAAGGTATAAGCTATCAACATTAACATGCAAAACAGAGATGGAAATTAAATCCCATTAGATTGTCTACTACAGTCAGAAATTGTCAAGAGATTATCCCCATCAAGTTCTAGTACTTTCCAAAACTTTTTACTAAACTTGTGCAGTATAACTTCTCAGCAGTGGACTGTTGCCTGCAATTCTGGTGGTGCTGGGAAGCTACTGTGCCACAAAACTTCAGAGCTCTGCTGATATGCAGGATTCCTGCTGTGGCACTGGATTCTCTCCAAAGTATAAAGGAAGTATAAAGAAGACAAAGTCATTCTTTACTGAAATTTAATAGCTCTGCATAACATCGAGTAGCTTGAGGGACTGTTATTTTAATCCCTTCTCCCTTGTCTTCTCTGCCATAGTTGTCCTCTTTGTGACACACAGTACAAGTTCTTATGTTGCCTGTGAGAACCATTTCAGATGGGCAAAAAAACCCAGAAGTAATTCATTTTAAAGTATCCTTTGTGTAAAGAGTAATAAAGTAGCAAAAACATGACCTATTCTTTTCACAAATGAACAAGAACCTTCATCTAGCCAAATGTTAAGATCTTCAAAAAGTTAGGAGAGGCCTACATTTACAGCTAAAGTCACAAAAGTTTCCCTTGGCAAGACCATCTTTTAACCAAGTGTAAGGTAGGTTCACACACTATACACTACACAAATATTTACTAGGGACTGCTAAGGGTCCCAGATCCAATTAAGTTTAAGGTGACACCAGCTTCCAATTAAATGTGACAATGTTTGGGGCTCACTCACTGATCATAACGTCCCCATTTCACAGTAGTCTACATTCAACTGAGAAGCACTGCTGTAGCTTCATTGAGACAGTGAGCGTATTTGCAAAACCACTCCAGGGATACTTCCAAATGAGTTACGGTGCTGTTAATGCTCCAACACACATTTAATTTCACAATTTCAACAAGGTTCACCTCTTTACTATTGAAACCAATAGATATTGCTGATGCTAGTTAACAGCCTATGTTCAAAAATGAAGGGAATATTCCTTTGATATTTATTTAAATAAAGGGAATATTAAGTTATTTCACTCACTAATACAATCTATCCACTAGATACCAACAATGTATTTTAAAAAACAGAAGCTTTCTTTTTTTAAAAATTGAATGGATCAGAACCATTGGGCTGCAACTTCTTTCATGCCTAGGCAAGTACAAGCTAAGTGGAGGGCACCAAGAGAAAAGTGAGTCCAAAGTATCTTTTAAAAATATCTTTTAAAAATATCTTTTAAAAGTGTCTTTAAAAAAAGTCAGTGGAATATAATACAGACCTATATCAATGGCAATTCACCAGCCCAAGTACAGCCTAGCCAACAACAGCTGCTCACACAGAATTAAATAAATCCCATTTCTTCATCATCCCTGAGAATGAAGAACAAGGGCTCAGTCTGTAGGTAGCAAACAACTGGGATAACTTCAGCCTGGCCAGTTGCAAGTAAATCAGTTGTTAACTGGCTGCTGTGAGTGGAGTGGGAAGGCAGTGGCATTGCAAGAGGAGACACTTCCCTAACCTTGTAAACATAAAAAAAGTTCCTGTGCACAAAATCGTATTTGTGGAATCAGAACCCCTTTAATAATTAACCATCAGAACAGAATTTTATATATTTTGTTTTCTGACACAATAAAGACAGCAACAACAATGACAACAGCTTAACTTTTTTGAAAGAGGATTGGGAAATGGTGCCAACAACAGAGCTATTCTGAATGTTTGTCACACAATTAACAGCTGGGCATGCAACTTTAAAAAAAAAGATGACCCAAAATACTGGCAGTGGGCTTAAACTTGATTATAAAGCCAAAGGAAACAAACAATCAAAAGCCAATATTGAATCCAAATTCTTCTTTCAGCAAAACTATATGTAAGAAAATAAATCAAATTTTTGGACTAAGATCCAGAGGATCTTATGATAAGACTAAAACATTACCAATTTCTCCATCAAAATTTTGACTGAATTACCAGCTATGCCTGGCATTCTGACCTTTGCAAATTTGGGAATGGAGAAAGGGACAAGATAAGTATCCTTTTTCTCTCTCCTCCTGCTCCTTCCCCCATGTGAATTAGTGTGGGAATGCACATGTAGCCAGGCCCAGCCACCCTGCCAGTGCAGATATTGTGTGTGTGTGTGTGTGTGTGTGTGTGTTTAATACAGTTTGGGGAGTATACCAAATTCATAGTATTTCCACTTTCGCAGGATCCTGTTCTCCTAACCCCCCTGAAAGTGGAGAGCCTAGTGTATTCTTTTTAATCATGTATGATATGAATCCACTGAATTTAAGGTTGCTAGCTCAAATGTTGCCCTACCTTTAGTCCAGGAAGAGGGTATATTAGTACCTACAACAGAGCATTCTCCATGCAAGACTTAATGCTCTGAAACTCTCCCTCTAGAGAAGTTTATTCAGAACTCTCCCACTCTCAATCTCTGTCTCTCTCTCCTGGCCTTTCAGAGAAAGCTGAAGAGTTCTTGCTCTTGTTTGGATCTGCTTCATTAATTTTCCATGCTTTTCCATTGTTGTTTTGTTTGCTTTATGGGTTGTTTTATTGCTTTAATTTGTACATCACTACCGAATGTTTATGAACAGAAGGTGTACGTTTACACAGAAAGAGAGAACAGAGATAGATACATGGCTCACCTGCACTTGCTTTGCCTAAAAACTCTATTAAGATTATATAGCGTTCCTGTGCCTTTAAAATTAAACATGTGCGTTTTTCAAGATCAAGGTATTTTATTACTTTCTGTTGATCCTGTCTGGGCAAGGAGCTAGTTATGAATAGCAAAATAAAGCTTTTTAAAAAGGTAAAAATGAGAGGACATCAGAAATTAAAGCTCCCACCTCACTCAGCTGACTGGTCTTGAGACAATTCAGAGGATCAAGTACAGGGACAGGTCACAGACTGTTCATCATTAAATATCTAGTTTGGACCAACCAGAAGGCAAAAAAACCAGTAGGATACAACAAGCATTCAGACAGCATTAGAACTTTGCTGAACAGCATGAGAGTTTTGAGTTGAACAAGACTGGCTGTGGAGAAGAGCACTACTGGATAATATAGTGTGATATTAGATACTTTGTGAATCCTTTGCTTTAATTGCACTTCCAGATAATTGTGGAAAAAACCCAATATCTTAGCTGAGGGCTATAATGCAGATACATCAGAAGCAATCACACACAGAGACATTGAAAGAGGCATAAATTCTTCAGCTGATCCATCACAAACCTGAAGAATGTACCTTTAAAAAAATGCTTTCCATTTTGCTGTTAATGGGCAGTGTGGCGCCCAAATCAAGTACATGTAAGCACTGGAGTACAAACTTATCACACTAAATGCTTCAGAACTTCTAAGTCAGTTTCTCAGAAGACAAACAAATACTTTCTGCAGTAATGCCCAGATTCTCTTTGTTTTTGCAATAGTACACATGTGGAAGGTCCTTTAATTCCATTACTCAAAACATATTACTGATTCTAAATCATTTTAAGTATATAATGTGCTGAACAAAACTTTTTTTGAAAAGGGGGTAAATTCTCAAGGTTTTTCTCTGGATCATGGGCTTTCAAATTTCCTTTTTTTTTTTTTTTTAGGTAATACCTTCTATGCGGACCTGTATTATGAAAAATCTGAAGCTCTCTCACAAAATCTCTGCACAGTATAGTATACATACAGTTTGTATAGACTATTTGAGCCTTTCCATTCCCACAAAAAAGGAGTATGCACTCCTGTCACTCCAGAAAATAATGGGTCTGAACAGCTGCTGAACAATGATTTTAAGAATCATTCTCTTGAATTACCAACTTCAGAATAACAACTTCTGACTGTGTGTACTCTAAGCAAAATTTCCAAGATGGTATGCTTGCTGGGTGCTCTGAGAAGTCATTGTTTGACACACTGTAAATATAACAGAGATTTCTATGCAAGGCAACTTGAGAAGGCAGACATTATACAATTCAGCACAAGAGCTCTGGACAGATGAGTATGCTGCAGGTATAATTTATTGCACAGATGAGCATGCTGCAGGTATAATTTATGGCAATAGATGGGCAAATCAAATGCTAGCAAGCCTTCAGGCTACATAAATGTGAGACACTGCGTGGGCCTTTGTTTATTTCCTATTCCAAATGATTTTTTTAAAAAAAAAAATCCTTTCTTTCCTTTCCAGGCAGAAAAAGAGAAAGTGCATTTGAAAGCAACACCTTTCCTTCCATGTTTTAAAATACTTTTAACATGAGATTTAAATTCATGTGACTCTTTAGCGGGGGAACATGGGGGAAGAAAATCATTTCAAATGGCTAAAGGATAGATAGTGTTGCTTTCTGTCTTAGGTGCTTTTATTTACTCTTTTAAAAAAATGTTAGTTTATTCCCTTGATTTCAGCTGATGGAACCATAAAACCTGATATTCATCTACATAATTCTACTTCTATTTAGTGATTTGCTAATAAGGAGAATTTGTTTATTTTAAAGTATTTTACCATTAAAATTTTATTAAAAGTAAGAAGCAGCAGATGGCCCACCCATACCTCTTTCCACCTAGCATGGCTCACAGAAGAAAGGAGAGTATGACAAGAGACACACCTTCCTACCATCTTTGGGAGGTAGAAACAATCTGAAAGGATCTTAAGCAACAGCTCAAAAAGCACACAACTGCAAAATGTATAACATGTATAACATAAATCAGTATAACTGCAAAGCAAAACAAAACAAAAAACACCTGATATCAAGGCTACTAAAAAACAGATACCAAGGCCACTAAGCAAATAAATGTATACCAAACATGGATAGATACAAAGTATAACCATCACATCATATATCTTTCTATGAATTAGTCATTGCATTACAAAAAGAGACATGGAATGCTAAATCAAACACTAATGGGTACAAAGGCAGTAGAGCATCAAAACTTAACAACAAGATAAATACAGGACTTCTAGATTATATCTTTATTTTAAATCATCTTCCCTACTAAATTTCCGATTATACTGCCAAAATACACAAACATGTTTACAAGCGTACTCAAACTAGAAACTATGCTAGTGAAAATTATTTTGTGAGAAACACTCCCCTGGTAATAGTAAGCAAAACTTGCCAGTTGTCTTAAAAACATTTAGGAATTATCCTAAAGTTCAAAAATGTGAATCTGCAGTGTTTTAAATACTTTGTTGTAAATAACAAGGGGAAAAAAGGAGAAAAATTAATGACCCACTGAAGTACTAAATGACTTTATCTTCCAAATGGACTTGGCCAGTAAATGCTATTTGGTAGCCCAGGGTTATTTATAGAAGCAAGTAACTGACTCTCAAAGGCAACTTGTAAAAAATGGGCTGGATGCACCTGCTGAAAAGACTCAAATGATGAAGAGGAATACAGATCCCCCAAAAAGAGATCAAATCTAAATATAATAATATACAATATTATATACAATATTAATTAATTAATATACAATATTAATAATACATACTATAAGCAGAATGGACAAACGGTAATATAATTCACTCTTTTAGTAGCACAATTTTGTTTTAATACAAAAGTGCGCTTATCAGAGGGATAGTCAAAAACCTTAGTTTGGAATGATAAATGCCACATTGCATCTATAATATTTCCGAGACTTCAGATCACAAGATGGATCAATATACAAATCACAAGATGAATCAATATCCAAATGGATTTAATAGTCTCTAAAATCTTTTGATCATTTAAAATCAGAGTAGGGCTAAACCTAGTAGTCCAACATATCTTCAACTAAATGCTAATATCTGCTCAAAGTCTTCATATGTTAAGTGACTGGTAGGTGATGTGTGCCTTCAATTCGTTTCTGACTTATGGCAACCCTAAGGCAACCCTATCTTGGAGTTTTCAGAGGCTGAGGGTGTGTGTGAAACCCAAAGTCACCCAGTGAGTTTCCACAGCTGAACAGGGAATCAAACTCTGGTCTTAAGAGTCATAGTCCAATGCTCTCACCACTACGCCATGCTGTCTCCCAACATCTGAATATTCCAATGAGAAAGAAAACTAACTAGAATGACAATTTTTAAATTCCTCTGGGGTTTGTCGTCCTGGGATCACATCAGCTCTATTTTCAGTGCCCTGTCCAATAGGTGGGGTTTAAATTTCTCCTTCTGAATAACATAGTCTTGAACATGCAAATACAGAATGTATCTATCCATGTTTTATACACATTTACTTGCTTAGCCTTGGCATCTGTTTATTTTTTCCCCCTCTAATCATGTTTTTGCAATTATATTGATTTAAATTATATTTTCTGCAGTCATGTGCTTTCTAAGTATTTTGGTTTGGTTTGGTTTGGTTTGGTGGTGAGGCAAACAAAAAGTATTTTGTTAAAGAGCAAAGCAATAGCTCTTCCAGTTCTCAATAAATAACCAAACAGCATTAGACATGAGCAGCATATGTGAGGTTACTCATATAAGCTAGCAAAATTATTCAGTGTGTTGAAGGATTCAAGTTAAGCAAGCTGTAGAAATGAGAAATTTGAACAAAAAGAAAAACAGTAATTTATAGCTAATCTAGTTAATCTTACACGGATGGCTACAACTCCCTAATTTAATCTCAACAAATTCCACAAAGGACAAGATCCCTATACATGTCAAGATAATAGGGTGCAAACAAATGGAGGCAAAGGAAATATTAAACCACAATGTTTTTATCAGCTTGGAAGGTTACTGATGGGCAGATGGAAGAAAAATTCAATCAGATAGGATTCTGAGACTCACTGGGTCCAACAGGTATGCAGCATGACAATGATTGGCAGATGGAATATACAATCAGATAGGATCCTGGAACTTGCTAGGTCCAACAAGTATGCAGAATGACAACGATCCACAGATAGAAAATCCAATTAGTTAGAATCCTGGGTCTCACCAAGTCCCAGAAGTATGCATGATGACAATGTCCAACATTATAGTTAATCCATTTATATGTGTACCTTGCTCTACGCCCAGCATGGGACCCACAGAAGTGGTTTTACAAGGTGTCAGCTTTGAAGAAATGCTCCACTGTTGTCTTTATGTATTCAGGCAAAGCTTTTAGACTACATGGGCTGTGCATGCTGCTGTTAGGAAAGAAGGAATTTTTAGGAAACCTAGACACTATGAAGGAAATTGGAGGGTTAATTAGAAAGATGTTAAGCAACCAGATAGATATACTAAGGGATAAGAAAGAAGGAAAGAACTGGATATATTAAAATAAAAATAAAAAAGAATGATCAGTTGAACTGGGCAATTCACAGTATCATTCATAGAAGGAAAACAAAAGAGATAGCCACGTTTATAACAAGAAAATATCCAAAATCCATATCATGGTAAAAATATTTCTCTAATAACATATTTTGCCATAAAGATAGATAATTATCCAATATGAAGATGATGGGAATGCTGGTGAAGGTGTTGGGGTTGTCCAATATATTCACTTTTTTTAAAAAAAATTCTAATAAGTAATTATTTTCCCTTGGTGCAAAAAAATCCAGTATGTCACAAAAATCTAGTAAAAGGGAACATATAGGACCTCCTATTGCACAATTAACCTTTTGGTCGTAAAAGCTTCACTATGAGTCTAAAGCATCGGTTTAGAGCGTGCCCAAATCGAGCATGCAGACAGATAGACAGATATGATTAAAGTATTGAAAATACAGTTAAATATGAAAAAATAAGCTGAACCCCACATTCTGAAATAACTATACAGTCTTAAAGCATCCCTATAACACATGCTTGAAGTTGGCATTACTTTCATGGCAACATCAGCAAATACCAATAGAGTTTGTCAGAGTACCCATGTACTCATAGTAGGGTTTTCTTTTAATGGCTTAGCCAGAGGCAGAAATCCAAGGTGATGAATTTTGATAGCTTGAAGAATTTTCTGCCACTGAATAAACTGGAATGGTAAACTTCAAATTCCATTAGATGTGCATAAAACATCTACGTCAAGAGACGTCTGAGTTTAACATGATGTTTTCTGCTCAATTTAACTTCACTCAAAATCTTGACTGGTTTTGCTGATGGTAACTTCCTCACACTGTGCTTTCACAGACTAAAAGGGGACAAGAATTATCATAAGCCATTTCCACACTAGACTGTTATACTGCTATTATTCCACTTTCAATATCTTATGGAATCCTGGGGTTTCCAGAACTGCAAACCCCAGGATTCCATAGAATGTTGAAAGTGGAATAATAGCACTATAACAGTCTAGTGCAGAAATGGCCAGAGTCATCATATTTAGCAATCTCTTTATCTGCAGTCATATTTTATTTCACAATTCAATTACGACCAACAGAACTCTGGGACAGTATTCAAATGGAAAGTGCTGTAATCAGAATGAGAGTACTGGAGAGACTCTGCAACTGTAGGTTCCTCAACCATATTTGGCCCATAGATGCATGCCACCTAACGCTCCAGGTGGCAACCCCAAAAAGGGGAAGAGAGCAACTGCTATGTACAACACTGGAGCAGCCATTTTAGTGGATAGGTAGGAGTGTCTTCAGCAAATCTTGAAAAAGATACTTTTGGGACAATTTCCAGAATTGCCCAGAAATTGGGTATTTCTGAGAGAGAGAGAGAGAGAGAGAGAGAGAGAGAGAGAGAGAGAGAGAGAGAGAGAGAGATTTGATAAACAAATGAAAATGTTTTTATTATTGGAAGATATTTTAAATAAATAAATAACAACTACATGTAGTAATTAAGCATTCTTCCACCATGACACAGCTTGGTTAATAGCTGAGCTGTTTTGAAGCTGGATTTTCTACATCCAAGTCAACCATCTTACCCACTATATGACTCCCTTTAATTGTGCTATTAGGGTGCAGACAGCTGTGATGTCTTCCTTAACTCAGCTGAATTAAAGGGGGGACGGGGCATGCCCCAATCTTGTGAAGTAGAAACTAGGTTAGAGTTCAATGACACCTCTAATGAAAATCTGGGAAGAAGGGTTACAGACATTTAATGAAAAGGGCTCTCTGATATTTTCTTTGTCTGACAGATCCTTCCCAAACAATACACTTTGTCATGCAAGTCACAGGGACAAGAGTATCAATTGCTATAACACAAACCAGGTCACAAAATAAAAATGTTGAGGAGGAGGAGGGGATGTCATACTTCCTTCCCTCTTTCTCCTGAATTCAGATAAGTAATCACACAAATGTAATGGCCTATGGTTGATTCAATTTGCACTAAGAGTAAATTTTAATAAATAGAATTCCATCCCACATCATTTGATCTTCTTAATGTTAAGTTAAATCAGATATTCCACTTTCCTGACAGTAAAACTGCTGGGTGAAGCTAACCTTAACAATTTAATATAATCTACTGCTGCCTTTGATATCATGCCACCCATACTGCTGATTATATTACATCGGAAACACAACATTGCATTTATCTATGTATGAATTCTAACAAGGTATTTAGAGTAAGGTTGTGTCTTGAAATTTCACAAAAGCAAACAATCTGTTCCCCACCCACCAAATGTTTACACTGTGCAAAGCCTTTGACAGACAAAGCACTAGAGAAACCTCTTCTAACACCACTGTATGCTTGGTGCATATCAAAACTATTTTTTATTCACCCAGTCCACCATTCATGCTTTAAAGATGCATATTTGGAAATGTACCCTGAAAATTAGAGGGGTTTTTTTTTAAGTGTTCTTTGTGACGCAGTTTCACAGTGCTTCTGCATAATTCTCTGTGTTCTGATCAAAGCTGAATTCAGAATGACTACTTCTGAAGGATACACACAGCCAAAGCCACACTTAAGCATGACTGACCAATAAACTAAATTAACTTGTGACAGAGGTGAATCTGCTATCACACTGAACTAAGAAATTCTTCCAAATAAACCAATCAAATGGTGAGCCACATTCCATGGACAGAAAAGTTACATTAGCTTGTTTGGGTTTAGGCTTGTTGAGCAACATACTAAATCAAAAGGCATAGACTACCATCTAAAACTCTAGCCAAAGTGAGTGTAACTTCTAGTATGCAATCTATACATAAGTGCTCCCAGTATGTTCTTGTCACGGTTATTGTGCTAAAACTCAAGCATTTTAAAACACAAGACAAAAATCTTAGTTCCAGAGCTTGGTAGCAAAACCACCTTAAAAATAGGTTTAAAACATAGTGAGACTTTATTACTTGCCCTGACCCTCGATGTCACACAACTTCCACAGACCTGCTCAAGATATTCATATGTCAGGTGTGGAGGGGTACAACAAAGGAGCCTACATGTGTGGTAGTTGCACTTCACTGTTGTTGTGTGCCTTCAAGTCATTTCTGACTTAATGTGGAGCCTAAGGTGAACCTACCATGGGGTTTTCTTGACAGGAGTTCTTCAGAGGGGGGTTGTCATTGCCTTCCTTGGAGTTTGAGAGAGTGTAATTTACCCAAGATCACCCAGTGGGTTTCCATGACCAGACAGGGAAATAAACCTTGGTCTCCCCAAAGTCCTAGACCAACAAACAACTAGACCATGCTGGCTCTCAACTATTATTATTTAAAAAGAAATAAATATGCACTTCATTTTGTTGCTGTCGCACCCCTTCAAATCATTTCCAATTTACGGCAACACAAAGGCAACACTGAGAGTGCACTCAAGGTGAATTTCCATGGTCAAGTGGGGAATCGAATTCTGGTCTCCAGAGCCATAGTCCAACACTCAGACTACTAGACTATAACAAACAACTAGACCATGCTGGCTCTCAACTATTATTATTTAAAAATAATAAAAAAACTCAAACTACTATACCACATTAGGATGGTGAGGACTGTGAACACATGAACTGTGTGCTTCCTCAGTTTGCTACCCAAATGCTATCTCTGATGTGCGTTACCATAGTTTCTAGTCTGATCTTGTGGCATATTAGATATTATTTGATATCAAGAATTTGGCCTTCATTACCCATTCCACTCCATGTGCTTGCGAGGCCCCTGGACAAGCACGCACACGGACATGGCCAAAAATAGCTGAACCATTCAAAACAAATCCAGGCAGGCCAGTAATTGCCGGACTGCAGTTTCAGGAGACCTCCAGGCAAGTACACTTTAAGATCATATTATGTATGCACGCTGTTTACGAAAGACTCCCTGCCCTGAGCAGGCAGCTTGACGAGCCAAATACTCAACTGTCAAGCACTCCGCCTTTGCGTACTGTCTGCGCTATTGACAACGCTGTCATAATTCAATCATGCAAAATACTGACCTTTCGGAGGCTTTGTCTCCAGCCCGAAACCCATTGTTTTCCCCGGGAATGGATTAGCCTACAGGCACATTTTCCCCTATAAGACCCCCTGATTTTGAGTACTTCTTCGGATCGCTCCTGGCTTCCATCCCGCCTTGCTGTTGCTTCGTTCGACGAGCCTTCCCCTCAGCTCCACGTGCTGAGAATCTCCACTTCTACGGACTTTTCTTCAGAATACCCGGGGGCTTCAGGACAGGTGTAGTATTTCCCATGCAAAAATCCTTCTTAAAATCCTCTATCTAACTTCTACCTTTCTTTCAATAGGTCTGTGTGAGTGATTGCATACACGTGTTTTGACTGTGTTTTTCACAAATAAAGAAAACAATTATTATTTACTTCTGTTTGCTCATTGACTCGGCCTGACCCTGTAGACATTGGGTTCAAGATCTTGCTAGGTTGCCCTGCCTCTTGCATTGCTTAGCTTGTGCTCTCACTAATTCCCATTCCCGTTGTGAGTACATTGAGGTGTCCCTCCTGGGACCCCAGAAATCAGGGTAACATGTGCAAGTTCAGTCCTCCATCTTCCATTCTTATGGTTCATCATCTTTAAACAGGACTTTGTCTTGATGGGCCATCTGTCAAGCAGGAATGGGTAACTTTGGTGAGGACAAAGGTCCATTTTCTGCCTCTGGACCTTACATGCACTTGCAAAAATTCCCCATAAAGGCTCCCCTTCCCCCTCCCTCCAAAAAAGGAAAATGAAACTTGAAGTAGCTGGAAGTGTCATTGGAATACTGATAGCACCTAGCCCATTTCTCCAGATGATCTCTCCCAGCATTACACATGTAAGTGTTAAATAGCATTGGGGACAGAACGGCTGCTTTTGATATTCCGTATCACAACTCCTTTTCTGAAGAGCAACTATCCTCAAACACCACCATCTGGAATCTACTCAAGAGACAGGACTGGAACTACTGAAACACAGTGCCCATGATTCCCAAACCCCTGAATCACCCTGTCCAAAAAAAGGAAAGTTCAGCATTGATGTATAGTTGTTAAAGTCCATGGGGTCCACGGAGGGTTTTTAGGAGAGGTCATACCATCACTTCTTTTAAACAAGATGGAAAATTTATGTTTTATGTTGCAGCTGAAACCCAACTGCATTTCCTCCCTGGATAACCAGTCAAGAAAGACTTGGATCAAGAGGACAGCTTGTCCTCCTTACTTATCCTGGCAGTTTGTCCACATTTGTGGTACTCACCAACTGAAACAATGTAATCCTACTCATGGAGTTGCTGGACAGCCCATTGTCAGCTTCTGCTACATTGATGGCATCTAAGTCAGCTCTTATCTGAGAGACTTTACCTGTGAAATTATTGTTAAAAGCATGACAGCAAACTGCAGAAGGAGCTAGAACTGGATTTGGGGAGGGGGACAGAAAGCTGAGTTAGATCCCTGGGCATGAATCTGTACACGTTAAGTATGAAGAGAAGAAGGCTTTCTTAGCTGTGTATTTTGCCACATTACAGAAACAAACATGTTCTCTATAGCATGTCTTGTCAGATATAAGTCAAATTTTCCTCCATCTGTGCTCCAGCCATCATCCTTCCTGTTTCAGCTCCCTGCTGTCTTCTCTGTATAAAGGAGCCCAGTTAGTGGCAGTCAGAAAGAATGTCTGGGAGCAATTGCCAGGAGCTCTAGTCAGGTCCTGATTCCATCTATTGTTCAGGGCTTTGACAGGATCATCAGTGAATCCAGCTACAAAACCATCAAAGACTAAAGGATCCTTCAGGATTCCAGAAAGTCTTAGAAGGTTTTATAGATGGCATCTTAACAGGTCCAACATCCCTGCAGGGACAGATAATAGCTGTGACGCTGACTCTGACCAGAAAATGATCTGTTCATGACAACTCAGAGGTATTAATCACCTCCACTCACATATCCATATGCTCAGAACTGAAAACACCATTGGGGTGTGACCGGCTGAGCCTGTGGGCTCTGACACAACTGAGACAGACCCATGTTTGTCATGAATTCCACGAACTTACAAGCCACACCTGACAGACTGGCTTCAAATGGGATGTAGAAATTGCCCCAAACTAAAAGTCTGGGTGACTCCAACATCAACTCCAAGACCAGTTCCATGAACCCAGCCAGGGAGTCTGCGAAGCAGCAGGGTGGATGGTACACTAACAGAATCCTCAGTTTATCCCCATTTTTCAGATTCAGGTACACAAATTCAATGTGATTCAGTTCCTTAATAGGCAGTCTGGTTAGCCTAAGGTGATCTTTATAGGCCACAGCTACTTCACCCCCTCCACCTAGTTTCCTTTACCTCCTCTTAACAGAGTATCCTGGTGGGAGATTCTGTGCCCATGTCAGGCCACTATCATTTTTAGCCATGTTTCTGTAGAGCACGCCAGGTCACCATCCTCATCCATAAGAAGGTCATTGCTTATATGTATTTTATTTTTAACTGACCTGGCATTACACGGAACAAGGTGAGGTTTTGTGGTTGGCTCGGTTCACTTTCCAGCTTCCCTGGGATATCAGGGCAACTGGAAGGTAAGACAGGTATTAAGCATCTCTCTCTCCTTTCTCTGTAATTACACTTCACCCTGTCATTGCCACATCTTTCTCTGCCCCAGACAATTATTATTCCCACCCCATTTCCTTTAAACGTTACATTCAACTAAAACAATCCTCACAGCAATAACAAATATAGATTGCACAATTAGCAATTGACACAGTCGAACAATCACCTGACAGTGATTCCCAATCTGTACATACTGGGTTGGCAGGTTCACCTTAGGGTCGCCATAAGTCAGAAATGACTTGAAAGGACACAACAAGAAGAGAGAAGTTGGCTAGTCCAGTATAACTTTACACTCTCTAAGTGAAGCCTTAACCCAACTAGATGGTACCAAGTTGTGCTCTCACCACTACCCAGTCTTACTAGCTGCCACTCCCGCCTGCCAGCAGGATTATTACTGTAATGACCAATATCCCTGTAAATACTCAGTCAGGTAAAATTCTCATAATGTGCTAAAAAGATTCTAACACATAATAGTACTACACAATACACATAATACAATACAAATACAAACATAATTCTCCACTCACTTCAGCTCAGTCACTCTCACCACTTAGGCCTCCAGCTTTGTGCCCCCTGCTTCCAGCCTTCACTGAGTGTGATATGTAGTTACAATATGGACCCCATCCAGAACCTAACAGGGTAACAAACAAGTGATACCATTTGGCACCACTCTTCATCCGCTGCTCAAGGCTGCTGCCTTGTGGCTTCTGATGATGATGAAGCTAGCTGGCCATGCAAAGGGAGCTGGTGCTTAGTAAGAGCACAATTGCCATCTCCTCAGGTAAACTGATCTTCTCACTAGCACATCGCTTTGGGGTTCCTGATGATATCCTTGCCAGGAATACTAATCACAAATTCACTTTGAGGATGGTTCCATGTAAAAGGCAGGTGTACATTATTCAACCTATCCATACCTTTTTGGTGGAATCAGTCATTAGACTGAAATGGTAATCACCTCATTTTTTAAGAAGCATCTCCACAAACATGACTTCACTCACATATTTTATTTAAAAGCCTTTTAGAAACAGCTTGCTTCAATTGTTTGGCAAAAAGAACAAATGAGGGAAGCACCAAAACCAGAGGAAGAAAGAAGAACCACAGTAAGATCCTATGTGTGTCTTTACATGACAAGCCGAATATGTTTCAAACATGGATCCTTTGTTGAGGGGCATCTATTTAAACATATATAAGACAACAGTTATGCAAAACAAAAAAGCAGCTTCACCTTAAATCCTGGTTAAATCCTGATTAGTGATCCCCACCATGTAAAATATAAACGTTTCCCTCCAAATATAGCTCCTTCACACACACACACACACTTAATCACATGTATGGGAAAGAGAGAATAACCATTTAAACAAGATTTTACCACCCTAGAGTTTTCAAAATATGGTGAGTTACAACTCTAAGGCCCTGCTTTGGGGTAACACAACTCCCATCATCCCCAAGCCTGGGGTTATCAGGACCTGGCCCTGAATCTCCAGTTTCCATGTGTCATCTCCAGGTGGAAGAGGAAGGTGCAAATTATTTGATTTTGGTGGGCTCAGCTTCATGTAAAGGGAAAAGGCTGTGTACAAATCTTCAACTTAATTGATCTCTTGCTACATCTTGCAAATGGGTGGGGGAGGATATCTATGTATTTATTTAGTTAACTCCCTCATTAGTAGCTGTGGGGCCAGGGCTCATCTTTTGCTCTGCTTTGCATCAATCTTCTGCCTAGAAGTAAGTAGACTAGATGAAATGTTCCTTATCCCATCTTCCTAAGCATGAAGGAATAACACTCTCATTCTACCTTTATTTGGAAATAGCCCCTTTAGCTAATCTGAATTATATCTGAACTTCCAAACATGAAAATATGTTCTGTCTGAGTGCAGAGTTTGAATGATGAGTGGTGAGCAGCTGTAGTTGATACTAATGCATTAACACCTAATAACATTATCAGGACTACATTTTGAGCTGGAAACCTCAGGATCTAGGATGGTCCTAAACTGACAACCCTACCAAGCCAGGTGTGAAACTGAGAGAACAGACAAGAATAGAATGAATGTTTTGTTTTCTGGGTCACTTGGTAATTATCAGGTCTAAAATAGGAGAACCATGTGTTATAATCCAATACATCTAGAGGGATTGTTACTGTGGCGAAGGCTGGTTGAAACTCACCAGGCCCATACAGTAAACCATGTTTTTTTTTTTCAGAGACAGGAGGCAATGAATTTAAATGTGTCATCTTCCCCTTCTTGCTTCACATATACCTAACTGAAGAACAGTTTCCTGAATTCTTAAAACAACAGCTTCACATGATACTCAAACCAGGAAATTATGGTTTAAGGACCTCTTACAAAACAGGCCAGCAAACCAGGATCAAAATTCCTTATCAGAAAAATCTATTCAAAATAGGTGTTCAAACCTACTAACATTTCCAGTAAATCAAGAACAAATTGATAAATCAAAAATAACATTTATTACAACAGCTAAGTGCATTTCAGGACCACCAGCGAGCCAACAATCAAACCACAGCAAACAGCCAAAAGCACTCCAATAAAGCCAAGTTATTGACATGTACTAGAAGGGAGATAGATGTCCCTGAAGATACTGTTGCCAAAACTGGAGTGATCTTTGCCAACCCACACGCCCATCTCACTTGCCTACTGTTTGAATTTCAGGGACATGGAAGCAGCACAATGTATTTAGTGCTGATACCTACTGTGAGTAGGAATCCTACTTCAGGCATCCTGATCCCTGACCACCTATGGCTTTAACAGGAACAAACTTTCAACTGAGCTTGAAAAAAATGAAAGGGGGTACCATATGATATCAGAGTTATATGCTCAACTTAACTGTTTCCAGGCAATATACTTGCAACTATGTTTTGAACTAAATGATCTTTCTAAAACAGAGAGGGGAATCATGCAGCCCTCCAGATGTTGCTGAAATGTAATTTCCAGCAGCTCTGAGAAGCATGGCCAAACAACATCTGGAAGGCTGCCCAACTCCCACACTTGTCATATATTGGCTTCCCCCACATACAGCATATTAGAATATCCATCCTGGAGGTTAGAAATGCGTGAATGAGTGTGCCTAGATCCATAAAAGGACACTGCTGGTTCAACTGCTTGAGGGGTTTTGTTTTGTTTTGATGTGTGGGGGGTAAAATTTCTGTACACAACTGACATCTCAACATCCAGAAACAATGCTGGGCCCAGGAACACTTCTAAGCTGTGTACTTATTTCATAAGAGGAAGTGCCATCAAATCCAGAACAGGCTAAACACCTAAATACAAAATCAGATGAACCTCTAACCAACACTGCTTCCATTTTACCTGAACTGTCTCGAGTTTGGCCAGGTCCAGTATATCACTGACTTCCCTAAAATCTTAGCAAAAGAGAAATAAAGCAAACTGATACATGTCATCATACAGTTCTGAATGGTGGCACATAGCAGCTTCATGTAGATTTTAAAAACTACAGATAATGAGGTGGACTCTACTAAAAGGTACAACAAGTGAAATATATAAAATATTAGCAAAAGAACAAGAAGAGGATTATCTTAGAAAAATCTGGGAGGAAGAGACAGCACAAAATATAGATATACAAGAATGGAGAAAAATCTGGAAACAACGTCATTTAAAAAAATTATCAATAAGAATAAAAGAGAATTATTATAAAATAGTTTGGAAATGGTATTTGACTCCAGTGAAATTAAATCAAATAGATGAGAAATATACAAGATTATGCTGGAGAGGATGTCAAGAAATTGGTACATATATGCATATGTGGTGGAATTGTAAAAAGATAATGGAATTTTGGCAAAAGGTTTTTAAAGAGATAAAAGAGATTACAGGAGTAGTAATACCAGTATGTCCAAATATAGCGTTGTTGTCTATATATAATAAAGTTGAGTGTACTCAGGTAAGAAAAGAATTAATAACAAATTTGTTGATTGCAGCGAGATTAATAATAGCAAAAAAATGGAAAACAAATGAAAAATTTCAAATAGAGGAATGGTATAAAGAAGTGTGGAAAATTGTAATTAATGATAAATTAACATGTAGAATTAGATTTATGAAAGGTTTAACAAAAGGGAATGATTTTGAGGAAATTTGGAAAATATTTTTGGAAAAAGCTTTGATAAGAGATGGTAAAGCTACCCCATTACAAGAAGAATGGCAATTTTGGGAAGTGGATTAAATAAAAAGTTGGCTCTGGGGGGTGGGTATATATATATATTTTTTTCTTTTGTTTGGTTTGGTTTTGTATTCTTTATTTTTTATTTTTATTTTATATTACGCGTGTGTGTTAAACTTGTGATTTTTTGATGAAATTGGATATTTTAAAAGGAAAAAAAGTTAAAAGTTAACTGGCTTTGAAGTAATAAGATTATAATTAATAATAGAACAAAAATGTATAAGCTGTATGATATGGAATAAGCTGAATAAGGTTATGATTTCAAGTGTAAAAGAGAAAAAAAAATAATGCAAGTGTATGTTGTTTAAAGGAAAAAAATTTTTTTCCTTTTTTTCCCCACTATTATGTATAACACATGGTGTTTAATTTTTTGCTTTTGTTTTCTAGTTATATAATTAATAAAAAAAAAATTAAAAAAAAAAAGATAATGAGGTGGACTCCTGCCATAGCCTGTATACTGCTACTGAAGGGGTAGAACTGCAGGGTCCCAATCGCACATTTTGAGACCTCTCCTCTAGAAGAGGCTATCGCATCCTAACTATATAGTGCAGTGATGGGAGTCATGTGGCCGTCTAGATGTTGTTGATCGAGAACCACCAACAGTTCTAACCAGTACGGCCAATGATAAGTAAGGAGTTACTGTCTAACAACATCTGGAGAGTCTCATGATCCTCCACTCTAAGCTAATGGATCCGGGAATTTTATACTCACCAATAGTGCCTCTGAGCCCCATGCCAGAAAGGTAACCAAAGACAGGATTGTCCCTGTTTATATATAGAGAACTACTTATAACCTTTAGTACTTTTAATAAGTTAAAATGGATAGACTGTTATCTCCTTGTGCATCCACAACATACACTAATTGTTTACTTACATACCAAACTTCCTGATTCTTATATATTACCCATGCTTCTGTGAAGGAACAAGACCATACCCTGATTAATTCTGTTATCCCACTTTTTCACCTGCTTTTAAAACATTTTTCTTTACTCCTTCCACTTTCTCCCTTTTCCCTCAGTTTACTTAAACTGCTAGAAAGTGAGAGGAAAGAAAGAAATTTGATTGTAGAAAGTGAGTTCAAAGTGCAAAAGGAGTTTTCACCCAATCAACTCAGCAGAGGGAGAGGAAGTTGTGAAGTCTTGCCTTTCCTAGTAAACTCAAGCAAAAGCACACTACAGTACATTCCCCTGTTTCTGTGTGGCCAGTAAACATAATTTCACTTATTTACACTGAAATGCAGTCTGAAAACATTTTGTTCCCATCTCTTTTTTGACCACAAGTTGTTAGTTTTCATGTTTTTATCAGTTGTGCACTGGCTTTGGACTGCAAATAATGGCTAGAAAGTCTTCTTTCTCTTAGTTTCCAAAGTTCTGCCCAACTTCAGAACCTAATCTCCAAGCTGCATACTTGTCTCAAGACCTATGTCATTCACTTCATTGAAAAAAAATAGTGTTTGCAGTGTTTGCTGCAATATGAAGATATAATCCTGTTCCTCCCCAAAACAACAGCAGCATTTTTATATGTTTTATGGCCCAGCCTTATGCAGAGTTAGTTTAAGTCTGTTGTCCTAATTTCCACACTTAATTCTACATTTTATGTTATTATATAATATCATTTTTGTTTACACCCCACCTTCTCCCCCAAAGCTGCAACTCAGGGTGAATTAGAAAATAAAAACAACTGCAAGTAAAAATCCATGTAGCTAAAAGCATACCAGAAGTTATGACTGCAATCCTATTAAATTGCCTGTAGATTTAAACCATTTAAAGCTCTTGCTTCAAAAGCAAAGGGCATAAGTACTACAGCACACTAAAAAGCCCCTTTACTGTAATCCAGTCAGTTCCCAAAAGCATGCTAGAAAGAAAAACTCTGCACCTGCCAAATAAAAGGACAGCAGAGGAAGCCAGCCTGGCCTCCCTAGGAAGGGAGTTTCAGAACCTGGGAGCACACACAAAGAAAGCCTTCTCTGGGGTTTCCACTAAAATCCCATGTGAGGATGGCAGGACTAAGAGAGTGCCTCTGAAAGAGACAGAATTCCATCCTAACCTTACAAGGATTGGACACTTCTAAACATAGCTCATTTGCTGTTTATTAACAGATTGCTGTCAATGTATGCCTTCAAGTCATTTCTGACTTATGGTGACACTAAGGTGAACCTATCGCAAGGTTTTCTGGCGATGAGAGTGTGTGATGCACCCAAAGTCATCCACTGCGTTTCTATGGCTGAGTAGGAGAGCCGAACTCTGGTCTCCAAGGTTGTAGTCCCAACACTCGAACTACTACATCACAACTGCCTCTTGTTAACAGGACCATGGCATAAACTTTTCTCTGTTAACAAGCCTTTTCTTTGTATAAAGTAAAGGGGCCACCATCCAGTCCCAAGTGTCAGTGAGAGCAGACCCATTGAATCCAACACCAAATACTAAATCAACATCCAGGTAATATGTTGATTGAATTGGTCTACTCTGAGACTGGTAATTGGAATTAGCCCAAGTTTCTCTATGGGAGCAAGAACTGTAGAACTAAACCTCTTCAGTACATTGGCACAAGACTGTGTTAGGACAACTTCTGACAGTTCAGACAACTCAATACCACATCTCTTTCAAGCTAATTACACATACAAATAATGTAGTACAAATTAACAATGCAACTAATAAAGCAAGGTCTAACTACTCTGAGGATTTTGCTTATGAAATTGGCTGATGATTGACACCCGTGTTTTAATATACAACTTGGGATTCCTTAAGTATCCCAACTGGATAATGAAGTGGCTGTGAACAGAACACAATGAGTTCTGAATTATGTGACAAGGTACAATAAATCACAGGGGGGTTTTTTCCTCCCATGCTGTTTAATTTATGTGAGTGAATGGCTCATTTCGCTGTAGAACTGCTGTTGTTCCTCAGATTAAATAAGCAAACCTGGAGAGAACAAGTAGGACAAAGATAACCCTGTTGCAGCTGATGCTTAGCACCTGTGTCTGACACATTGCTCTGAAGTTGAAATAGGCCTCCTATTTGAGTGTGGGTGGAACATAGAAAGAATATAATATTCGTTTTCCTTATGCCTTTCTTGGGTTTTATTTTCTCGGGAGCAGGGGGAAGAGAGCTGCAAGCCCAGTTCTCCTTCAGTAAATTATCTACACCAGAATCAGACATCTTGCAACAGTTTGAATTACAGGTTGAAGTCAAACATGTCTATAAATTATTCAGTCAGCCCAGGCAATGGTGCATGAAAACCACACTGTAAGTCTGGCAGAAACAATGGCTGAGTTGCTTTGAATTGATGGAAGGGAAGACTCTGTTTTATCACCCCTATTAATGGCTCGGTTGTCAAAGTGACATTGGGTGAGTTTTTGCACAATCATTATTCATAGAGCTGGCAAACAGATACACAGATGTTTAGAATTAAGCAGTAATGCTTAATCAATTTATTCTAAAACAGATTCACTTCAGTGAGACTGCTCAGTTATAGGTTTTTGTTTTTATTGCAGCCTCTCTTGAATTGAGCACACTGGGTTTCAGTAATTTGGTTTGTAACTGACTTTTTGCTCTACACTGTTAAAATGCTATTATTCCACTTTCATCATCCTGTGGAATCCTGGGGTTTGCAATTTAAGGAGGGGCTTTTAGAATTCTCAGCCAGAGAGCTCTTTGGCTTCAGTAAACTACAAACCCCAGAATTCCACAGGATGTTGAAAGTGGAATAATAACACTATTAACAGTGTAGGGCAGAAATGTCCTAACTGGAGGACCAATTCTAGACAGTGGTTCTGGGATACTAATGGTCAGTCCTGTGGGCTTTCTGTTGTGAAGTTAAATAAGATTCTACATTCTCTCTCAAGCTTTTTAGTGTCAACATGAACCTGCTAAGCAAGGTCATCCAGAGATTGAGCCTTCTCCAAACAGGTCTTCACCAGATAGTTTTAGACTACAGCTCCCATCAACTTCAGGTAGTAATTCTCAGAGTTTAAAAAAGTTAACTTTTTAGACCACAACTACCAGAGTCCTCCAGACAACATCATCACATTGATTGTTGTGGAAAATTAACAAATTTTAGTGTAGCCAACTGTCAGAGATTATTGAATATTTGCCAAAGGAAGACATCATATCAAGGATTGTTGTATTAGACTGATAGTAGACTATAGCAGTCGGTTATACCTGAGGATACCTTTGAAGACTGTTCAGATGCTTCTATTAGTCCAAAGTACAGCAGATATTTTGCTAATCCAGGCTGTCTTATGGAAACATATCACAACAGTAATATTTTCTTTCATCGCCTATCCAGTTCTGAGCACAATTCAGCAGTAGTGCTTCTTTTTCAAAGCCCATCACAATTTGGTTCCCTGAGGTATCAGAAACTACCCACCTCCTTAACCTGAAGCTCCATGCACTGATGATTTTAACCAGCATCAAAAACCCTTCTCTAGGTGCTTTCTCTTCTGTTGTGTGTGGGGTGGGTAATGTGCCTTTGGGATACCCTCCCAGGGAGATTTGACTTGTCTTTTCAACATGTTTTTCCAGATATATTATCTGTTAATTTTCTCAGATGGTTTATTTAGTTTGCTAAATGTTATCATTAATATGTTTGTTTATAAATCACTCAGGTTTATCAGAACTATTCCTAAGAGTGACACATATATTTTTTAAAAAATAAATACATATACTATGCTTTACAAAACATTAAAAGTCATAGAGATAACATATATGAAATACTTTGAACATGAATGCACTGTACAAATGTGTATTACTCATTTGAAGAAAGCAGATCTCTTATGGACATTCTCAGATTTCCTGGGTATGATGAAATACACTGTTTAACTTAGATACAGTTGGAGGGAGAAAAAAACACAATGAGATCTTGAATTCTGCAGGCTTCAAGGTTCACTCTACCAAGCACTATGCTCTCATTACATATTGCTTGCATATTTCAGTGTGATCCACATGAGGTCCATGCTTAGTGAATCATGCTTTTTATCATAATACATTAACTTCTGCAGTAAAATAAGATTAAGAAACATACATTTAAAAAAAAAACTTGCATCATTTGTTTCACAAAACAATTCCAAAAACAGCCTACTGGGATTCTTCCCTGCTAAATTACCATTATAGGCTTCTTAATAAGACATTGTTATTAACAAAACATTGAATTAAGCACCAGGCAGTCATCCTTCTGCAAGAGACAGGGATAAACTGGAAGACTTATGCCTTTCCATAGCTTTATGCAATCATTCCATCAAAATTTAAGCAAGGCAGGTCTTTATGCTGCATCAAAGAGGCTTTCTTTTAAACAGGGAAGTATTTTGCTTGCACTGCCTGTATACTAGATCATTTTTATATTTCCTAATTGCAGAAAAGTGTCAATCAACACCACCAACTTAGAGTTTCACTCACTGTATTAGTGAAACCACACAGGATCCACTTTAGGCTCTCACTTTGTCCTTGGAAAGTTAGGCCTCACCACAAGCTAATGTGGCATGACAGTACTTTGAGCAACAGGATATTTTTCTATAACTCTAGTGTTTCAGTTAAAAAAGTAAATTCCTATGCTACAATTGACATCAACACACATATACAAAAAATCCCCATTTACCCACTTTGCCTTTGAGATAGTAATATGTTCACTAAAATATTTTCTCTCTTTTCCTAAATAACCCCAATTAGATCTCTCGTGGGTCTTATTATCTGCATTTTGTTTCCTTCTGTCACCCCAATTTAGTTCCATATGTCTATCCAACCTCTCCTATCCTTCAGTTTGCAGCAGTCATTCCTTTTCCTTCACCCGTCCAAACTGCTCACTTGCAATTCTCTCTCTTTAAAATTCTTATCTCAACTTCCAAAACTCCCCCATGAAGTAGTTGCCAGGCCTATCTCAATGTGTCTTATACATATTATATGACTAAGTTCCTTTAAGAACAAAATCTCTCATGGAATGATCTGACTTTTGCAACCCTTGCAAAGAGAGGTATGCAGAAGGTAGCTTCCTACATGCTGACAAATAGTAGTAGCTGGCCCTGGACACCTGCTGCAACAGCACACCACCATCTGATAAGGGGGCAAAGGTCAGGTGTGAGCATCATAACACAGGCCATTGGTATCTGCATCTCATTTTTTCATTGCCTGTCTCTGAAGGATCTTTGGAGCCAGGGTAATAAATGAGGTGGCTTGGGAAATCACCTGTTGAAAAGTCACAGGCAATTGCCTAAGCCACCTCTCACATACTGCTTTGGCTACCTTGTATTAGGAGGTGTGTACCATACTAATGCCAGTGGTGTGTTCTGCTCTACAAAACCTGAATTGGATCCCAGCCCATGTTCACAATAAACTGACTATTCCAATCTTTGATCTCTCAGCTATAAAAGCCGGGTGTTATCTACTTCTTTTAGCATGACAAATTCTTCTGCTATACTCTCTTACTTTAAGGGGAAAGACATGAAAAACGTGTTTTTCCTGCATATTTGTATACTGGTGAGGACACATGGTTAGAAACTCATAGTAATCATGTCCTTTGTTGTGGTTAAGGACAGTTGAATACATAGTACAAATTGCATGCATCAGAAGCAAGTCACTGCTTGATGTGAACTTGAATCACCGAAGCAAATGACTCCAGTCTATCCACATACTGGCAGAGGACTCTAGCCACTTTATGCATGGGAATAATCATACCGTGAATCTATAAATTAGTAGACTCACTAGATAACTTTTTGACCAAAGACAGATTAGCTTTAGCTAGAGTACTTCATTCTAATCAAGCATCTGTTATAAAAGTGTTGGCACAACAATCACAATAAACATATAGAAGACATTTCCCAGTTAATAGAAAGCTTATTTAGAACATATTCAGCAGTGCCTATAGAAACAAGGAAAGTAGAAATTCACTGTCAGATCAATACAATCTCCTCTCCTGCTTTTTTTCAGGAAGGGTAGTGTGAGAGATATCCTTAGAAGAAAATCAGGACTAGTCATCAGGCAGTATTTCAGTCAAAATTACCTGGTTTAAAGTCCAAGCTTTATATAGGTTTGATTTAGATTGGAGGTTCAATTACAAGGTTAGAATGTGGTAGCTTCCTTTTATTTCCGCAGCAAAGTTCTTGTTCCTTCAACAGCTGCATCATACACATATTCTACAGCTGAAGCTTTTCCCACTAGTAGCCACAATGATCTACAATGTTTCACTTACTTGATTTCTCTTTGTCCTGTTAAGGCACAGGAAATTTGCTAGGTAACAATTTAGCAACTCTAGATTGATTTAATGACTCAGGCCCAAGTCAAAAATTGTTTAAATCAGTGCTTCCCAAACCTTGGTCTTCCAGATGTTTTAGACTTCAGCTCCCAGAATTCTTGAATATTGCCCAAGCTGGTTAGTGTGATAGATGATGGCTCAGAGGTCAATGAGCAATTGATTGTGTCAGAAATAGAGCCAGTGATAGTCCAAACTATCTTGCCAACACATCCATCAGCTGAAAGACAAGCTGAGACAGAGTTGTTGCAGCCAGCGCCAGCGGGAGAGGAGACCAGCAATGATTTAAAGGAATTAGATCCACCTTTGCCTCCCCAGCTCCCCATCATGGAGGAGACAAAAAAGAGCAGTTCAGAGGGAAGCCGTTTTGGTGAGATTGGGAAAACAGAACAAGGATGAGTAACATTTGTCTGTCAGCGTGGCTTGCTGTTTGCTTGTAGCAAATCACTACTCAAGCTCCCATGACTCTTGTGTTCGCACTCTCTTGACCCTTTTTGGATGGACTTTTGGCATTCTGGACTTTTTGGATTTGACCTTGACTTCTGCTCGATTCAGCATTTCTACTCAACTGTCTGCATGGGACATTCCCTGCTGCCTCCTCCTCTTGGGGAAGTACTATTGCTTTCCTTCCCTTGCTGGCAGAGAGGCACAGGCTGGGAGTTGAACTCTGACAGCTGGAGTTTCTGGGAGCTGAAGTCCAAAACACCCAGAGAACCAAAGTTTGGGAACCACAAATTAAATAATCTAGCAACCCACTGGATCAAAGGCAGGTAACTGAAGTGGAGCCTAAGGTCAATGTTTTTGTTCCTGGGATCCTCTAGGGCTGCCAAACATGTTTACTGTTAACTCCTGTCAAGTTGTCTTTGACTGATTGCAGTCCTCTGAATGAGAGACCTCTAAGCCACCTATTATCAACAACCCTCTGGAGTCTTGCAGACTCAGGGCTGTGGCTTCCTTGATTGAGTCCATCCATCTGCAATATGGCTTCCTCTTTTCCTGCTGCCATCTTTCCAAGCATTCCAGTCTTTCTTTGTGTGCCATGACCTCTCTATCAAAGTCCATTTTTCATTTTGAAATAAATAAATAAATTTTAAAAATAACATGAGAGGCACAACCTACTTATAAGATAGATTGTTGCTCCTGGAAGTTTCCAAGAGAGGCAATCCATGTTTTGAGGGGAGGAATAAAATGAGGGATTCTGGAGGTGTCAAGAGGCTTGGTGGATGCACATGGCCCAGAGCGAAATGTTATCTACCCCTGAGCTAGAGGAAGCCTTTTGTGCTAAGAAAGCATGAAATTAATAACTGTGTTTCTACAGCTACAACATGGACATCCAATAGGATGGCCAGATTGGTGGGGGGAGGAGGCTGCTCTACATTTAATAATGGTGTAGAAAAATGAATTTAAGCAATTCTAGTTTCTTATGCAAACCAGACTGGCTGACGGTGTTGCCAGGTTTTCAAAACAGCAACAAGGGACACTCAGTGTTCATTGACAATAAGGAAGCAGATATTAACAAGCTTGCATTCTGCCTAAATCCCAAATGAAAGCATTGATTTCAGTAAAACTAGCTGTATATTCCCTGTACAATTAAAATATTGTCTAGATTCATAAATTGCATGATGCACATACGTCTGCCCTTACGAAGGTTCCACCCTCCAGGTTTTTTTTTTATTATTGGTGTCTTGTTCACCCTCTATACAACCCTCAAATAGGGGACCTCCTTTATATTAAGGGACACTTGGCAACTCTACCTGCTGAAATTCCCTCTTCTACACAAGTACTACAAGTTCAGGAGCCCTGTGATCTTTTTCATATATTTATTTTTTTTATTTATTTCACCTGGCCAGCCAACATATTAAAGGGTTTCTGATAACTTTGCCAATATGCAAAGATCCTCAAACAGGGGGGACATCATCTTGGTAGAATGGCTGCATTCTGCATCTGGCATGGGAGTTAATCTACTAAATGACCCAAACTAATTGTATTATATTAATTCAGTGGAGCACGATCATAGGGAACACTGACAGTCATTGATGCTTGATGGAGAAATGTTGTAGACAGCACAGCTGCAGCTAATTGGCTTGAGAGGAAAACATGCTTATTTCTTCAGCATGCCAGTTCCTCGCTCTTCCTCTCTGTAGTCATCAGACAAGGAATGGCAACTAAGTCATCTGCACTGTGCATAGTCTGGAATTGCCAGCTTTTTAACAGACTATTTTAACCAAGCCTTTCACTGGCCTGGCCTGCAGTCTCACCATATGGAGATTGATACACAGTATTCTGACCTAGTAAAGTTAGAATATAAAACTGTTTTTACAGGCATAGGAAGAGACAAACCCTCCTTTCTCTCTCCCATCAGTTAGAAACCCTAACTTTGAATTACTGTTTTAATTGGTTACTGTGCAGTTTCATTGCTTACAGGTACAATGTTGGACTCATAATTAAATGTCAAGAGAAATTACAACCACTGTAATTTGCAATTACAATGTACTACTGTACACCAGATACCTAACATGACTACCTCTTTTGAGAAAGCAATCAAGCAGGTCTCTACAATTTGTGTACCACCAGTGCTATTCCCCCTTGGCTATTTATCATGACCTGCAAAGTGCTTGAGAAATTCAGTTCTTGCAGACATTAAAGTTAGCTAAAGAAATAGCAGGATAACAGTTTATTTAGTCTTCAGTGCACACAGTTGTGCAACTGTGTGCGTACACACCCCGTGGCATGTTGAAGACTAAGAAGATTTATCTCTCACAACATTATTGGATTCTGCCCACTTCATCAGTCAACACCATACACAAGTTTGTATACACTGGGCTACGTGTGTGCCTGAGATAAAGTGTAATCATTGTAAATTTAATCATGTATGTAAAATCTTTATTTTCCAAATTAAAGAATCATGCAGTGCTATCGGCTTATACAATCAAGCTCTATGCACTATGGAAACTATGAGTAGCTTTGACTCTTCAAATATTTTAGACTTCAGCTCCCAGAAACTCCAGCTACCATAGACAATGGTAACACATGGAGGAAGCTGTCATCCAAAACACTTGAGAGGCTGAAGATTCCTACCATTAGTTACAAACCTGTCTGCCAGATGATTTCTAGTGTTTATAAAATCCCATCTTCCTAAAAACCCCACATTGTCCCAGATTACAACTTCTCTTTACATCCTTCTGATTATAGCTCTGTCACCTCCCATTGACACCAGATCACCTTATCATGAGGAGGACTGGGAAATTATTGCTCCTGACAGTGAAAGATGCCAAGATAAGGCGAGTTTGGTTCAAGACATTAATTCTCAACACAAGCATGCTGGATTTCCATAAAATAAAACACAGCAATAGCAAACTTTAACTTAAATATTTCAAAGAGTGAAAACTTCCCCACATTCAGGACTTATTGACATACCTAACAAATTTAAACAGCTTTTTAAAGACCACTGCTCCAGTTTCTCTCTCAGCAGTAACTACTGTAGTTACAAACCACTAGTTATGCAAAGGATCATGTAGCCCATTTGAGAGTAACTGACAGAAAGAAGTTAATAGCATAAGCTCTCATAGACTTAAATCTACCAGGACTTATGCTACCAGCTTCTTTCAGTCTCAAGGATGCTACAAGATCCTTTAGCATACTGATCTAACCTAACACTGCTATGTCTTACAATTAAATCACTGTGTAGGTACAACTGATTCCCCTCCTCTATAATAAAGGTCGTATTAAGTTACAGTTGTAAAACAGAGCTTGTAACCAAGTTAATCTACTCACCACTATCATCCAGGTTACTTTCTTTCAGTGCATTTAGCACTGTACATTTAGCACTGTCCTATTACTTTAAAAACAAATTAAAACAAAGCCATTTCAGAAGGAGAAAGACTGCTCAGTCTTATATCTGCCCATATTTTTTATTTTCTTCTATATAATTTGTTTTCAGATTTGCAGCACTTTTAAAAATTTGCACCTTTCTCTCTTATCATTCAAGTTCTCAGTCATTGTATCTTCTATTAATTACTGAAATACTGTTTTATTTTGTACACACGTTCCAATTTTTCTATCAATGTTCTTTCTTTTGTCTTTTTGTTCAGTTTTCCTTTATGCTGTCTTGTTGAAAGTTCTTTTATTTACCTCCTCTTGCCCCTTTTATTTTACATTCCTTCATTTTTAAAAAAAATTCGTATTACCTCTCCATCAGTTGTTATCTCCAACAACTATTTTCTTGCCCACTTTAACATTATGTCCCCTATATGACATCCATCCATCCATTCATTTACTCCCTAAGAGGAAACTATGTTCCATCATCATAGGGTCACCAGACTGAAAATTGGAGAGGGCTCCTATACTTGTAGTAGTTCGATACAAGAGGAAATTTCAGCGGGACTTGCTTGTTAACCGGCTGTGTGACAAGCAACACTTGTTGATGTTTACTCTCCTAAAAAGCCATTCAAGGTATAGGAACCCTCTTTATTTTTCAGCGTGGCAATCTTATGATGACTGGACATATTTTCCTTTGAGCGAGTGAGTGAATGAATGTGATATGCTGAAATTTCCTCTTCTAAAAAGCCATACAGGAGCCCTCTCTAGTTTTCAGTGTGGTAACCCTTTGATGACCGAACAGAGTTTTCTTTTAGTGAGGGAGTAGATGAACGAATGAATGTGATATGGTGAAGTTTCCTCTCCTAAAAAGCCATTAAATGTACAGGATAGTTTTCAGATTGTTGACTCTATCTGAGAATACTCTTATTATTCAGTGGTGTTACTACAGCTGAAATCAGAACCTTTTTCCTCCTAAGAATGAAGGTGGTTGCTCTTTCATACAGGTTCTATAGAAAATAAATAAACAATTCTTTAATTGATGTTCATAAAATAGACTGATTATAAATTACTTTGTAGCCTCAATACTTCAGAGATCATTTTAAGTCCTGAATAATGACAATTTGTTGTCTTTGAAACTCTGTTTTATGTCAAAAATGGGTACTGTTATTATATTTTGCTGGATGAAACATGACAGGTTGGACACAATTCTGGTGGAAATAATAGTGACTGCCAGGAGAGCTTGTTTTGCAATGTGCATACATTAGAAATGTTTTGGAAAGCAAAAGGAATTAACATCAAGTTCCTGGAGTGTGTGGGAGTGGGCTTTAATGGAAATTTCAGTTCACTGTGACTCTACAGAAAAGCAAATCTGTCTAGAGATAAACATGTTGGTAACACAAACTGAAGCCTTCGTTCTTGGATCTCATCACATTACATATCTTTCTTTCTTGTTTTCCACAGAAAGAAGGAGGAATGTTAATAAGGAATTTAAAAAACCTACAAAAATGAGCAAACATATACCATATACCAAACACAGGTATTCTGAGAAACACAAGACATGCAGGATTTTTAATCTTTTAAAAGAAATAGCTATTTTTCTTTTAGGATACATCTTTCCTAATTAGATATGGATATGGGTTTTAGTTTGTTTTTGAATTAGAAAAAGGGTACATACTTAGAAGCATTTAGTATTATCTCACAAATTTTATTTTTAAGTAATTTAGTTGGCATTTTTGTGTTATCGCTTTAATCACTGAATAAAAAAGGAAGGAAAAGGAGGGGAAAGGAAATCTCCTCTTCCTGAAAGGCAGTGTGGTATAGTGCTTTGAGCGTCAGACTGTGAAGACCAGTGTGCAAATCTCTGCTTGGCTATGGAAACCCTTAAACAATCACACTTTCTCAGCCTCAGAGGAAGGTAAAGGCAAACCCTTCTGAACAAATCTTGCCAAGAAAACCACATGATATGTTCACCTTAGGGCCACCATAAGTCAGAAATGACTTGAAGGCATACAACAACAACAATAACAACAACACAGCAACAACAATTATATCATAATTATATCATAATTGGTTTCAGATATTAGCAACTAGAATTTTGGACCATCAGCAATCCAGATTCTATCCAAGAATCTAGGAATCAATGAGGTATCACCAATGAGGTCACTTTGCGCAATTGTGCTATTGTGATCCATCCTATGGTAATGCCATTCAGGTGTTTTGTTAGTTTGTTTAAAATTGCTTCCAGAGCACATGAAACCATAGTTTCTTCTCCTAGAAGCTCTGAATCTCCATTTGTAGGTCTTGATATTTCATCATCTTTTCTCTATTTTTACCTCAGTTTGGCTGTCCGCCAGAATTGCCACATCTATAATCCAAACCTCCTTTTTCTCCACCAGTTATATCTGGCACATTAATAATTGTTTATCAGTTTGTATCTTAAAGCCCCACAAAAGTTTTCACTTTGCCATTTTAAACAATTTTTATAATTCTAATTGTAATTACTTCACCCAAAGGGATTTAATCTTTAAGATATCCAGCAGACACTATTACTATTTTAATAACAATGTTTGAATGCTGAAAACTTCTGTTCACAATATCTTGAAACTGAGCCATGACTCAAATGCCAGTTAAGATTTCTGAATCAAGTTTTATCTGGATCCTAATACAATATTCTCCTGTGTGTATGTGCCTTCAAATCACCTGTTGATTTATGGCAACTCCCAAGAATTTCATAGTGTTTTCTTAGGCAAGAAATACTGAGAAGTTGTTTTGCCAATTCCTCTCTCTGAAAAATATCCAACAGCAGCAGGATCATTCAAAAGCATATGCTTCTAAATATTTGTGAACAATTTGTAAACAATTTTTGGTATGTTCATGAGCAAAGTCAAAAGGAAGGTCTATTCTAAAGCCAGTCCTCATTGTTCTGTTATTGAACTGCAGTGCGAAAATCCAAGAATCTAATTATTAAGAAAAATCGCTACTTTTCAAACATATTCATATATCAGTTGTACTAAAAAGTAGTTTAATTTTTTTACCCTCCCAAAATTATAAGATACCAATATTATCCGCCCCCTCCTCCTCTATGTTGTAGTATCTGAAAGCTGTGCCACCACCGCTCATAGGTTACAAATACTAGCATTGCTAATGAGATGGTAATAAGTTGTTGATTCCCCTGGTGAGTGATCATCAGTAGCTGCACAGGTGGTTGCTAAGGCATAGCTCTGCCAAGTCTAATTCACACAAAGTGGGATTTATACAGAGGTTCTATTTCTTCCAAGCTTAAAAGATTTATAATGGATTTGACGGTACACAGAAAATATCTTATTGGTATTATGTCAACATCAATTGGCAATATCATCTCATCCTCCTAGACCCATTCACAAAAGAAAACATTGATGTTTCCCCCAAGAATTCCAGGTGAAGAAAAAATTAAGGAAGTTTTGGACCTATTACCAATATAAAATGTTAATATCTGAAATTTTAGGTATTTAATACCCTGAGGACAAATGATTTAACAGAGCATACAGTAAGATGGTAAGATTTTACAATGCAGTAATGGTGAATAAATCATCATCATCATCATCATCATCGCTGCTGCTGCTGCTACTCCTCCTCCTCCTCCTCCTCCTCCTCATATAATACTACTGCTCCAATAGCAACTACATCATAATGGTAATATTGAATGTTCAAGTATCCAAAAGCAGTTCATTGCACTATTGAGTTGTAAGCTAATAGGCAAGGTCAGGAGATTGCATACAAGAAGAATGAAGGTATGATCAAGTGTGATTACCCACAGCTTCTGGGGCACTCTCAAAAACTGGTGAGTGTATGAACTTTTCACAGGAAGAAAGTGGAAGCAGTCCTGATGCACAACCAGATTTCAACTTGTACAAAGCTGTTTCAGTCCAATACTGTGGCAGAAGAACAGAGACATAATCTGATAGAAATAGTATCTTGTAACATAATGGTATTAATGGCATATAAAATATAAGCCACTTAAAAAGCAAGTCTAAAAGCTGTTCAGAGAAATCAAAGAGGACAACATTACTCAAAGCAGCTGTAGAAATATTTTAAAATTAAAAAAAATGTGTAGAGCCTCTTTAAACTGTGCCCCTCTCAATAAATGTTAAAAGATGAAAACTCTCAATTTTAGTGTTTTCCAATTTCCTTGGTTTCAACTGATGCATCAAATTTCTCGTTAACAATAATTCCTCAACTTAAATATTTAACAACATTCTGTTCCAAAGGGCTCTTTCTTGAACTGATAAATATTTTTGGTATTCCACCTTTTTTACTGTTATGATGAAAATAAATTTGTGTTAAATGTGACCGAACTCTCAAAGGCTGTGAGTCTTAGCAGCTGCCAACACGTTGAGCTCCCTCCTCCTTCCAGCACAATGCAAGCTTTGCTTCAAACAGTACAAATGTGCCATTTTTCTCTCTGTAAATACTGATATTTCCAGAGCCTTCAAAGTGGGCTAACTAGAAGTCTACAGCTTGTTGAAGCAGTTGTTTAAAACATATATATCATGGAACTTTCTCTTAATCCTGACATGCAGAAGAGCAAAAGCAAATCTGGTAAAATGGAGAGTGGCTGTTACCAAAGTAAGACAATCACAGAAAGAAGTTGAAAAACAGTACATTTTTGTTAGTGTGAGATAGAAGCAAAAATGTGGCATATCAGTACTGTTCATGACCAGCCTATGGAGAGGTTGAACAGTAAGCAAAGTCTGAGGGGAAATTATTCTCAGTATTGTTTTTTAGTTACTCAAAAGTAGAAGTCAGGACACTCAGTATGGGTCCCACTATTACTATTTATTTCAATAATGTTTAATGTCAACTTTATCAAGAACATAATGGTGTTCTTACCTGGGAAAAAGTTCAAATGAGCCCAACTAGTCTGGTCTCTCAGTATACATGGCTAGGATTGCACTATCATTTGTAGACTGAGAAAGGTCTTCATTAATCTGGTGCGCTCTCTCATTGTGATAGCCTACAATTCCCTAATCCCCAGCAAACATCACCACCACTGCTAGCTACATGTGTCTACTTCAGCAATCACTGTCTGTCTATTATGAATTGAAAATCAGCCACGAACATTTTCCTTTAATATTTGTTGTCATGTGCCTCTGTTTCCAACTTATGGCGACCCTACAGTGAACCTACCGTGGGGTTTTCTTGGCAAGATTTGTTCAGAGGTGGTTTGCCTTTCCCGGTTCTGAGAGAGTGTGACTTTCCCAAGGCCATTCAGTATTGTTTTATTATTTATTTGTATCCCGCCTCTCCATATGGATCGAGGCGGCGAACAGCTTACAAATAGCATGTATTTCGAAACATTTCTATACATGCCCCCGACAAGCTGGGTACTCATTTTACTGACCTGCAAAAAGATGGAAGGCTGAGTCAACCTTGGAGCCGGGCAGGATCGAACTCACAACCTTGTGGCTTGCAGTACTGGCATTTAACCACTGCGCCCTGGTCTCCAGAGCTGTAGTCCAATGCTCAAAGCACTCCATCATGCTGGTTCTCTCCTTTTAATATACTATTGCAGAAAAATAATCTTGAATACATCTAAAATCAGATCTGTGGATCTTCTGCCTACTGAATCCTGAAATGGTTAGCCTGTATTTACAGTTTCCTATAATCTGCTGTAGGAGGGGGAAATTGGTTCAATTGTTATTAAATAGACTTATTATTAAATAGATCTTTACATTACTCATTATTTAAAAATTATTTTTAGTTCGAACCCAATGTCTGTATACTAATTGATCCAGGTATGTTTAAGATAGCAAGACACATATATATTCACACACATACACAAACAGAGAGTGTGTGAGAGAGAGAAGTTATACATGTCCAAATCTACTTAAATCAATAGGAGTACTGTCTCAGTCTTAGACTCAATTAACATTAAATCATTCAGTGGCTGATTAAAGAGGAATATGCAAAGCATTATAAGTCAGTCAACCATGGGTGTCCATCTACATCATATGGATTTTGGAACTGTACTTAAAATCATGAACAAAACATTTAGAAAGCACTGACTATACTGTTACAGCATTAGATTGCAACTGCAAGATCCAACATGGAAACAAACAAACAAAAACACACACAGAAGCATGCACACATCCTGTGAAGAAGGCAGTAGGTACAGAAAATTCAAGGCCTTTCCTACAAGTTGGTGGGTTATAGAAATATAGTCCTGAAAAAACTGGACATAAAGCACTGCAACAAAAACTCTAGCTGTGTGCATAAATATCATCAATTGTTCATCTCCTTTCATTTGCTGCTTCTCAGTGTTGCGGACTGGGCTGAAACTCAGCCAAGGACAGAAAGATATTTTAAAACACACACACACACACACACACACACACAAGGATTCTATTTGTATCATTTTATCCACAAAGAACCATTCTCCACAGTTACAGGGTGGCCATTGCATATAACTAATATTATGTTTGTAGCATTCTATTTTGGATCTTGAGGTGCTTTTCCAGATTTTTGTGGTCTTTCTAAGAAGCTGTACAAGGCCCAATAATTGTCCATTGTTTTACAGTTTGTCAGGAGGCTCTTCCTTTTTGGATGCCTGCGGTGTGTGGACATGATGGAAAATATTGCCATTTGTGAAGTGGAGTGAAGGTCCTGTGTCTTGCAGAATGCACAATCAGGTTGGTCTCAGGGCTGGAATTTCAATTTACTCTTTGAGCTTTACTTGGAATGCCTAAATAAGAAAGTAACTGAAGCATCAAGACAATAGGAATGTCAAGAGTCTTTGTTTTCCACACTGTCAATACTGTAGGGCGCATTATAAAATGTTCAGGTATACACACGGTTATTTAGAAAAGCATGCAGAAGATACTATCCACTGAGAGAGCATAATTAGCAAAGTTTGTTCTAATAATACTGGTACATGACACTTGAGGAAAGTCTGGAAAACAATCAATTTATTTTGAGTGATTGTTGCTATGCTATAATTATCTCACTTGGCAGCAATGAGAGCAACCAATCGATCATTTAACTGATTACATCATTATTTAACAGTCCACATCTTCTAATGAGTGACATACTGTGTTGATGAAGGCAGTGTTAGCAGTTCTTCCCAGAAAAGTCATTTGTTTAAACTTTAATTCATACACAAAGCAGAGAGGAGAACACTACAACAAAGGGTGAGGTATCCAGATTACACTGACAAGGCAATAGCTACAGACCAAGAAGACCTTTTAAAGGAGATACATTCAAAGACCATTTCCACACTAGTGCTATTATTCCACTTTTAACATCCTATGGAATCCTGAGGCTTGCACTTTAGGGAGAGGTATTTAGAATTCTTGCCAGAGAGCTCTTTGGCCTCAAGAAACTACAAGTCCAAGAATTCCACAGGATCTTGAAAGTGGAATAATAGCACTATAACAATATAGGGTGGAAAGTGTGATAGATGATGACTCTGAGGTTGATGAGCAACTGATTGTGCCAGGAACAGAGCCAGTGATTGACCAAACCAGCTTGCAAACATTCCCATTGGTTGAAAGACAAGCAGAGGCAGAGTTGCCCCAGCCAGCTCCAGAGGAAGAGGGAACCAGCAGTGATTTGGAGGAATTACAGTCACCTGTGCCCCTCAGCCCCCAATCAGAGAAGAGGCTGAAATGGACAGCTCAGGGGAAAGTTGCATTTGGCTAGATTAAGGAAACAATGACAAGTAACACTTGTTTCAGTGGCTATTTAATTCTGTCAGCATGGCTTGCTGTTTGCTTGTAGAAAATTACTACGGAAGCCTCTCGACCCTTGTGCTCCAGCTCCCTCGACCCCTCTGGATGGACTTTCAGCTTCCTGGACCTTTTGGGTTAGACCTTGACATGACTCTGCTCAGCATTTCCATTAGTTGTTTGCATTGAACACTCCCCACTGCCTCCTCTTCCTTCTAGGGCAAGTACCTTCGCCTCCCCTTCTTTGCTGGCAGAGAAGCACAGCCAGGGAGTTGGATTCTGACAGAAAGGCCCAAAAGCTGCTCAGTGTGTTCCAGGGCTTCTCATTCTTTTGTTAGAGGCTATTTCTATGACTGATCCAAGATCTTTTGCTTCCTGAGGCAAAGGGCAAGATGGTACCTTTCCCCTCCCCAATTCATGTGCAAATTGGACTGAAAGTTGAATCTGATTTCAGTGCAGTGACAGAATAACATCCTCTTTTACAATGCGAGGCAAGATGCTAGAGTAAAGAGTTGCTGGGCATGCCATATTGCAGCCACAATGCTGTTGTACCACAGCTTATTATCATCCTGCCTCAGAGAGCATCTGCTGCCTGATAGAGCCACCACAGCAACAGTGTTCTTGGGCCTGGGGGTCCCAAGCCTCAACCTGTTCCCTTAGGCTCCAGAGCTGGTACTCACACCTCTGAGTAAATTCGAGTTCATTACAATCAATGGAAATGGCTTTTTTTCCTCTCAGATAATTGCCAAGCAAGAAAGGACCATTTCTGTGGTGGCATTTCGGTTGTAGAATTCCTTCCAATGTTAGAATCATTTCAGTACCAAGTTAAAACCTTTATCTAGGCTGCGCATGTTTTATAGCTATTTTGTTTCAACTAGTTTTAAATTATATGTTTTAAAATTGAAAATCTATTTAATATATTTTTAATCTTAATGTTTGTAATTACTTTTAAATTGATTTTTTTTGTAAGTCACCCTGAGATCTTCAGATAAGGGGCAGAATATAAATGTTTTAATACACAAACTAACTAATAATGGTTATATGGTTAATTTCTCCCCTCCCCTCATCCTGCAGCATTTTCCCTAAACAACCTCTTTTGAATCATAAAGTGTATTCTTGAGGTTATCCTCAACTTTGGAAACTGTTGTGCTTTGGAGGGGGGAATATTTCATATTTTATCCTCTGCATGAAAAGCTCAACACATTGCAGTTAGTATTTAAGGCAAATACTTTTTTAAAAAGTCTGTGAAAGATCTGAATCTCTCTATTCTACACAGAGCTGAAAACATATTCTCCTCACAACTTTATGTCACAAAACTGTTCAGTAGCACATTAACACTCTTGTTGTAGGCTTACTTGGGTAGTTCTAATTTCTGTTATCGATACCCCAAACCTAGAAGGACTGCCACATGAATATGGGAAAGAAAGCAATAAAGCCCAGTTTCTCTGGGCTGTCACCTTTGGTTCATGATTAGCACTTCCAGTGATCATTTCATATTAATTCACACAAGAAATGTTGATAGCTGCCCTGGTAATCTGAATGTTTTTATCTGGATAAATGTGTTTTACTTCTGTTTTTTAGAGTACACACCTATTTTCAAAAAGCTGCATAGGATTACTAGGATCCCAGGAAGAGTGTGGCTGTGTGTGTGCACCATAATTATACTCTCACTAATGATGGAAAATGAAGAAACCATCAACCACAACAGCTTGGAGAAGATATGATATTTGGAAACTAACTATTTAATCTGTTGATTTGTTATTGACATCATGGCAAATGATTCACTTCTATCTTTTAATACAAGGCTGACAAAGGTATTAGCTAGCTACTTTATTTGCTTGCTTTCTACTAGTAAGTTGTATTAAATGGACTGGAAAAATCTTTCACAATAGGTGAAATGATGACCTTGAAAAGGGTATTCATTTGTCCTAGTCCTCTTACAGGAGTGTTATCATACTATGTATATAAGACTTATCAAATCTTTATTCTTCCCGACTGAAGATAAGAAAGCCCAAGATAATAAATGTCCGTACAAACAAGGAAAATCCTCACTACTAAATCAGCTTCCGTTTATCTGTGCTTCCCCCTCTTTAAAGGCAATAGGCCTTTCTAAAGTTTGCAGTAGGTTTTTGCATAGTCTGTAGTGTCTTCTCTCATGTTAATTAGTATCATAGGCCATTCCATCAGCTGCACAGATATAACATCTGTTTTGCATGCTGAGCAGTCAGCAACTGAATGCTTTCACCACAGCTAGTTCTCCTGTGTTACCAGACCATAACTCAAGAACTGCAGTATGCTTACCCCTTTTGTGATCTAGCTAGTAAAATGATCAAATAGGTCAGATGTCAGGTGTCATCACAGCAGTCAGCCGGTCTGAGAACAGTGATGGGAAAGTAGAAAGTAGAGGAGGAAGCAAAGAGTTCAGTAGTGATATTGATTCACTAGGAGAGGGGAGAAGAAAAGGAGACGGGCTCCATGAAGATGTCAGGCCACAAATCATAGCCTGCAAAGGAAGGGAGAACGCTTTGGGAGAGGGACAGTAGAGGTAGCTCAATCTATACAGCTGGCCTGGCTATGACAGACTTGAAAAACACTGAACTGAGTGGCATCACGAGCTGGCACTCCCCCATCTCTTCTCCCTCTGAGGACCTCACTGAATCTGAAAGAATTAAAAATCAAGCTGAAAGAAATGGAATAGAATGTGCATATCAATGTCTTCTCTCTGAGTCTTAAAGCTGGTGGGTGCTATACACCTGAGTTAATGCCAGTTGCATGGTCTTTCTGAATAATCTGGTTTGGGAGCTGAGGAGGAACCAGTGTGATGAAACTGCAAGCTAGTAAGTAAATAAATAAGGCCTTATATTATGCCAC